>JARVLU010000665.1:6400321-6410469 GCA_031762415.1 Simpsonichthys santanae
GTAGAAAATCAGGAACAGGAACATGTCAGCATTGGTTTTTGCCAGGATTCCAACAGATTCTTAAAACCATTTAGAGACGTCAAGGTCGAGAGCTTCAGATCTTTTTGTAAGACATTCCAGGAAATAATAAATGTGCCTGTGTGACAACTGGGATAAAGCTTTGACTCAGATATATATTTTATTATTTTATGGAAAGAAAAAAATATTGAGATATTTATCGTATATTGTGATTTATCATAAAATATTGAGGTATTAATTTTGGTCCATATCGCCCAGCTCTACTGCGTTTGTATTGCGCACAGTTTGAAGTCGCTCCCGATGTTTCCACCTACATGTTTTTTCTGCCAGACTCTACGCCGGTCTGATTTTATTTACCGACACAGAAAACAACCGGCCTGATGACACTCTGGTCACACGTGACTCGAGCTTCCATGTGATTAGCAGCTGACTCAGACGAGTGTTTTGTTTGCATCGAGCGCGTACCTGCATTTCACACAATATAACTGGAAACATCGTGGAGGAAACTTTTATTCTTCCTCTGTTATATGTCAAAGTAGTATTGTTTATGTTTATAATTGACAATAAGTATCTTTAACACGAGCTGCTAATTAAAGTGTTGGTGTATTTTGCACAGAAGCAGCTTCAAATGATACTTGAAGCATCTGTTCCTCTTCAAAGCCTGAACTCTTGACCTGTTTTCTCGTTAAACTCCTTCGTAGCGCACCTTTCAGGTTTTATTTCAGCGCCCCGCGTCATTGTTGCTCTGATGGGTTTTGATGGTTGCTTGGTGCCTTGGCTCCCTCAGGGCTGCCGGCGGCATCGTGGACGCAAGCCCCGCCTACCAGAAGAACCACGCTCAGGAGGTAACCAAGCTGCAGAGGCTTTACGGCGGGGGAGACCTCAACCAGTTCCCCAACTTCAAATTCACAGGTCGGTTTCTGGGTTTTCTACTTTGTGATGGAAAGACGAACAACAAGCTGGTTTTAAAAGAACAAAAGTTTGAAATATTGTCCAGGGAAGAAGAAATGTACGGAGATGAATTAGTCTCAAAAGTAGCTGCACTTTACAACCTGTCATACACGTGCACAAATCACGGATTATCTGCCTGTGAACGAGACTTTTGAGACTTTCTTACCGCTCCACGCTGCGTTCAATGCAGGTGAAAAGCTGGGACATCTGAGCTTTGTGTTATTGAGAAAAGACTAAAAGCATACGCCGACGATTGTTTGCTCTACATGGTCATTGATGAAAATAAAGATTATACAGTACAGGAAAAATATACTTTTCCAAAATTAGAATAACCTGCTCATTCTGGGACGTTTATTTCAGCTGTACAGTCCTCAAATTTAAATTGTTCTTTTTGTGAAAAAGTACCGGAAAAATCTAATAAGAAATCCAGTACTTTTTGTGTTGCTTGCTAGGCCTGTCCCGATAAACAATAAATCAATTAATCACATGATAAATGAAAATTATCAACCTCGTTTTCATTTATTGTCTATCGTTTCTTCGTGTCTCTTTCTACTGAAGACAATGGACGACAAAAGGCTCAACTCCGGTGCTCTTCACTGACTCCTCCCTTTTTCTTTTCACTATAAAAATCAGTTTTAACGTCCAAAATCGCGTTTTTGTCATTAAAAGCAACAAAGCTGAGAAGCTAAGCTACGAGCTAAGCTAACAGCCGACCTCAGAATGGGGGAAAACAACGTCTGTCTTGTCGAAGCTCCAAAATTCACGTTTGAAACTCGTGCCTTAGTCTAAAAAGTAGTTTTTCTCTGCAAAAAGAAGCTGAGAACTTGTTTACTGCTTTTTTTTTTTACTTAAAAGATTTGTGTGAGCCTCTTCCATTTTGAGAATCCAAAAAATGGATTGACGTCAAGGGGCCTCCCTCCCATTTTTCTTAAAGAGACACGCTGCTCACTCCCTCACTATCCATCCTTTGGTTCAGTCTTATACTGCCATCCAATGGTAAAAAAAAGTACTACGCAAAAAATTAACCAACATTTCTTCTTGAATTTGACAATAATTACTAATTATTGTCAAATTTCAAACAATATTATCGTTTATCGCAATAATTTCTGAGACAATTAATCGCCCAGCAACATTTATTATCGTGACATGTCTGTTGGTTGCATATTTAAAAAAAATCTCAAAATGCCTAGTTTATTCTTCCTGTTCTTGTGCATTTTGACAGTAGTCACGATTGTCTGACTACTTTTGACACAAATTTATCTCCATAGCAGTTTCTTGCAGGACAGACTCCTGACGGAGAGTTACATTTTATAGTTTAGGTGAAAGTTATTTATGAAACAGTTAAAATATGGAAGTTTAGGCCAGAGTTCCTTCCTCGTAGAAGCTCCTGATTTATGATTCTAATTAGGGAAAGTGCTTTCTTAGTCCCCGGAGGGTACATATTGTGCTGCCAGCAGTTTATACGCACTTAGTTTCACGCAATAAAGGCACTAATAGCCGCAGTGCCGATGTAACGGCAAGGCGCGGTTATTATGACGCAAATGTTTTTTGCTTCGACACGGTTTATAGCTCAGTGTCATGAATATTTATTCTTCTGCCTCTGAACAGATGCGCTGTCATCTGGGTCTAAAAATAGCAGAGATGGTGACGGAAACGTCACCTCCGGAGGCTTTTTATTCCTGCGCTTCTGTGTTCTTTTGATGTTGTGGCTTTTCTAAATTAATTTAGACTGTTTCATTTCCACAGAGCCGAAGTTTGACGACGGCCCAAAGTGAAGGAAGTCCGAGTCATCACCTCCTACACGTCACAAAAATGTTGTATTTAATAAAGAGTTCATGGGTTTAGCTGATGTTCTGGTGGTCATTGAAGCTTCAGTCTGCAGCCGGATTCCCAAGAATTTGACCCTGAGATGAATTCATGTCATAAAATAGTTTAAATGTTTGATTTTATGTTGACGTTGGCTTCCAAGCACCAAATTTATTCTGTACAGTCTTTGTAGCAGCTAGCTGTAGCACCTCTTGCAGCAGTCGTACGTAGTATTTCTGTAAGAAAAACTTTGACGTGTACTGATGGAAACATTTATAAATCAGCAGAGATCCTCTTTGGTTTTGGTCCAGCATGCACTAGTCGTTAGCTCGTTGATCTGGTCACGAATAAACAATTTCTCTAAACTGTATGTACAGCAGGTAAATTAAAGTCGAGGCTTAAACTTATGACTAAATAATAATTTTCAAATGTTGGCAACTTGAGACTAATCTAGCTCTGAAGCTGACTGCATATAGCTGGAGCTAACGCTACGCATAAGCTAACAATTAAGTCTGGAGCTAAAGCTGTTCATATTAGTTTTGAAGCTAATACTGGGCATATATTTGTTCTGTAGCGAACTCTGCACATATTAGCTCTGAAGTTAATGAGCTATCACTGCATATATTAACGCTCAAGCTAACACCGCACATATTGGCTCCGGCGTTAATGCTGCATTTATTAGCTCAGAAGCTAACTGTACATATATTATTTCTGGAGCTGATGCCATGCATGTACAGTATTAGTTCTAGAGCTGATGCTGTGCATATACGTATTAGCTCTGAAGCTAACTGCTGTTTAGCTACCAGCTAAGGAGCTAACACTGGGCATAAGCTAACACTGCATATATTAGCTCTGAAGCTAGCTATGCATATATTAGCTCTGGAGCCAACTGCATATTATCTCTGGAGCTGATGTTGTGCATTTATTAGCTCTAAAGCTAACTGCTGTTTATCTTCCAGCTCAGGAGCTAACACTGCAGATAAGCAAACATGCATTTATTAAGTCTGGAGCTAACTGTGCATATATTAGCTCTGTAGCTAACTGCATTTATTAGCTCTGAAGCTAACTGCTGTTATCTTCCAGCTCAGGAGCTAACACTGCACATAGGCAAACATGCATTTATTAAGTCTGGAGCTAAATGTGCATATATTAGCTCTGGAGCTAACACTGCATATACAGTACAGTATTAGCTAAGGGCCCCCAGGGTGGATGAATTGATGTAATGTCTTTCAATCAATCTCGTACAGAATGTTTTGGCCCCAATGCTTGTTGTGATGTTCTTGTGATAGAAAGCGGAGCTCTCTGCAGCATCATCTCTCTCATCAGCAGCTCTTGACTCCTCTTCATCGTTCATTCTTCATCATTTTCAGCTGCAGGGTGAGTCATTTCTACGTTCTCTCTCTGTCAATGTGCCCCGGCACAAATTACGACAGCACATCGGACAATTGACCAAAATTAATGTTCAAGTTGGACTTAGCTCTCAGTCTGCCATTTACCCAGAATGCATTGCAGCCTGAAGAACATGGAAATGTCCGTATGTCATTAATATTTAATAATGTATAAAAACTATACTACAGTAGCTTCATGGTCCTGTTTTTATAGTTAAAATTAGTTTAAAAAAAAAATTGTACCAACTAATCGAAGATCCCTTTGATGTTTGTTCCAAAACACTTTTAATTTAATTTCTCTCAGAAACAAAATAAATCACAGCCTGTTTAGACTCATAGGGTGGAGAAAAAAACTAATCTTTATATGATTTTCTTCCCTTTTTTTCATCTCAAACTCTGAATTGCAGTGAGCCAAATGTTGACTGACCTGGATAGAAATCGTCTGTCACTCTGGATTAGTCCTCGGAGTGCCGCAAAACGACAAGGTCAGAGACGCATTCCTGCCTCTCCAGGATGAATCTGAAAACTCAAAATAGCATCGGAAAGACTCCATTTGTCTCCCGACTTAATGACTAAAAATTAACGATTGCGCCGTTTAAAAGAGACCAGATAAGTCAGTTGTAAAAATCAAATCAGCTACTTGTGAAACTCGTTTTCTTTTTTTACTGTAGAGATTCAGAGACGTAAACCCATTCTGATGCTATACAGTAATTATAAGCTTAAATGTCTTAAAATCACCTTTTAGCAGCAAAGGCTTCATCTTTTTTGCAAGTTTGTCGCTACACCGACGAGTTCAAAATGAGCCCAAACCATCACCCTTCCATCACCGTGCCTGAAAGTTAGGGGCGTTTACTGATTTAGTCTTTTCTGGCCAAGAGATGACATTCCAGATGCCTTGTGGTTATTTTTGATAGAAAACACTGAGTCGTTCCAGACGAGCAACAGCAGGGTCTCTTGAGCGTTTTGTGTCCAGATCTCGTACATGTTGAGACGTTGGTCTCGTAAAGATGAAGTCTTTGTAAATATGTTTAATTATACAGTGATGTGGCTCCGTTACGCCTTAATTTTCGCAGAAGGGCTCATAAACGTCTCCGTCCATGCATCCTCTCCACTGCAAGGTCACAAGTCTTTGCTCGTCCGGACCATTGCGATAGACGGTTGATGGACATATAATGTGCCGTCTTGTTTCATCTACCAGTAAACCCTTTAACAAGACCCATGAATCTGTTAGAATCAAAGTCACGGACACGTTGCTGCTTAAATTCTACTTTTCCAAAACTGCCTGCTCATCAACACATACCAGAGACATAAAATGTTACAATTCAAGAAGGGAACTTTGTTAGTTCTAAAAAAGTGAAGTCAAGTCCACTGGACAAATTCTTCTTGAAGCGTTTGGTCTTTTATCCAAAGGACTTCTTCAGTCTGAGGAGCTACAACAAACTCAGCACTTTCTCATAGTGGATCAACCAGTTTGTTGTTTACATCCAGAACTAACTGTTCACATGATAAAAGGAGGATCATCAGCCTAACGACTGATCGTTAGTGCCCCGATGGCCGCTTGCTATTCACAGAGTTAGAATCAATCGTGATGCTAGCAATAACAGCATTGTTAGCGGGGAACAGTTGGACACTCCGCCCCTAAAACAATCATTAAACAGGGGCGAAGCCTCCGTGTCCCTCTCTTACAATGCTGTTATTGCTAGCATCGAATAGCAAGCGACCATCAGGGCACTAACGATCAGTCGTTTTAGGCTGATGATCCTCCATTTTATCATGTGAACAGCTTATGTCAACAACAAACTGGTTGATCCACTATGAGAAAGTGCTACTTATAAGACAGCTCCTCAGACTGAAGAAGTCCTTAGGATAAAAGACAAAAGGTTACAACAAGAAGAATCCGTCCAGAGGACCTAACGCTGCCTGATAGCTGAGCTGTAACAATGTTTACACATTAAACAACAAGTTGGATAGAAAAATCTTTTTATTACTGATACACAGTTCAAATAAAACTCTGAACAAATCATTCACACAGTGGCACGAGAATATAGAAAAGCAAACGTAAGGCAGGTCCTTTTACAAAGAAAGTGATCTAAAAGTAAACGACAAATTAAAAAGGCACAAGGTATACTGCAGATATATGTACGTCTTAAAAAAACCATGCAGGCACATCAGGATGGAACGGGAGGATTTGAATGAGTTTTTAATGTCGTTAGCGCCTGAGCCACGAGACTGGTTGAGGTAAACGGCATTTAATCTTTTCGCTATGGCTTCTCGGCGAACCCCCCTTCGTATAAATCTACTAGAGAAGGTCACTAAACACTAGTCTTTGGTAAATCAAATCCTAGAAATGAAACGATGGGAAAACACAAATAATACAAAGTCTGACCAGCAGGGGGGAGCACAGGACCACCGAACGGCGATCGATCCCTTCCGATACCAGAGCAAAAAAAGCAGAAGACAATCAAAACGGAGTCACGAAGACTGAGAAAGGTTTACGTTGGAAGATCAGAAAACTCTTATTGGAGTTCAGAGAGGCAGTGATGGCACCTCGTTGTGGAGAAAAGGCCAGCTTGTCAGAGCATGAATGATTGTGTGTGTTTGAAGTCCTGCAAGGAACAGACAAAAGAACATTTTTACCTGAACGTTGTTTTCTTTACACGTTTAGCTTAAACAAAAAACCCAAACGTTTACCTCTTGAGGTGGCGGGATGTAGTTGACGTTGGACCTGAAAGACAAAGCTGCGGTGAGGACACTGGACATTTGGATTATCGCACGTAAACGTAGCAGTCTGCTGCGAACCTTTAGACGGGACGTTCGTTTAAGAAAACGGCTACGAATCGACGTCTCTTTCCCTGATAATTCACATCAGTTTTGTTTGCGTAAAAGGAGATGGTAAACGAAGTCTGCCCGACTCTTAAGGATGCTAACATCAAGGTTAGAATATTGGAGAAATTGTTGCAAATAGTTCGAACACTTAAGATAGTTGTGAAGCAGACAGTATTTAAAGAATATACAAGATGTGAAGCGGTCCACTTTGGTCAAACTGACCGTTACGCTTGTCAGTCCGACTAGAATTAAACAAAGAGCTATTTAAAAAGGGAAATCTATTATCACTCAGAAGTTTTCCACAAAATTACAACTCTTCCAAAGAGTTGGCTTCAAAAAGACAAAATTGCGAGAAAATACGCAAATCGTACCCTGGAATGGAGCAGATGGCACATTGATTTTTGCTGGTGAAATTTGGAAATGAGAGTTTACATTTATTAATGTTTTAAACTCGCGAAATCCGAATAGAGAAGTGTTTGAGTTGGTTTCGACAGACGAGGGAGGTCTGGTGAGTTTGTTGAGCGACGGAACTTTGCAACGATTGTGTCACTTTCTATAAACTTCAACTAAAGTAATCTAGGTGGCTCGGGCATCTGGTTAGGATGCCTCCTGGACGCATCCCTGGTGAGGTGTTCTGGGCACGTCCCACTGGGAGGAGACCCAGAGGACATGCTGGAGGGACTGTTTCTTGGCTGGTCTAGGAATGCCCCGGAGGAACTGGCCCAAGTGGCTGGGGAGAGGGAAGTCTGGGTCTCCCTACTTAGGCTGCTACCCCGCGACCCAACCCCGGATAAGCGGAAGAGAATGGATGGATGGATCAATAAAGTTAAATCTTATCTTATTATTTCTTAACTGTGTTCTGTTAAACGACAACAACAAAAAGAGCCAATTTAAAACATGATCAAACCTAAAAATTAAAATATCTAAAATCCTTTGTCAGTCGTTAATGACAAACAGCTGGAAACCACAATTCCTTAAACATTGATGTCAAATTAACAATTTTGTTGCCAAATTTTGCTTTTAAAATGACTAAAACATTAAAGTCTTTTCAGAAATTGTTAATCTGTGACTACCGGTAACTTTTAGCAACTATTTCAGATGTTTATCCTTGGAACTGTGACGTCTGCTGCAGGTAAGACACTGACCACAAAGAGCATTTTTCTTATAAATTTTAAACAAACTGTTAAAACATGTCAAAACAAACCACACTAGTTTTAAATTGAACCTATTTACAATGTTTTTTACTCGTGATTTGTGACTTAAGGGTCAAATTACAGGTTTTAGTGTTTACTGTAATATAAATTTGACTTTCTTCTTATTCCAGCATTATTTAACACCCTGTAAATTCAATTAACATGTCAAATGAGTGGTTTGTCCCTGAGTCTGTGCTTGACAGTAACAAAGACTATCTTGTTAGTTTAATCCAAACAAAACAGTCGCGGGTGGGGGTAACTATTTCCTGGCGTCTGTGCCGGTAATGAGATTTAAACTCTTTCCACCCTCACGGGTCACTCACGTGTCTTCAGTTCTGTGCAGGGTTTGGCTGCTGATGTGGGCTGCACCGGGACACTGGGAGATCCAAAAAGACCTGCGGAGTTGGGGGGTGGGCTTTAACAGGGTTGGAGTCGTCTCGGACTCAAACGGCACACCATGCTGGGGTCAAAAGAGTACCGGAGAGTCCGGTTGTTTCAGTCATTTCAAAGGGTTCCTATAGCTATAGACGCAGCTTGAGTGTTCGTGCTTTTATTTTGAAGCCAGACAGCTCATCCCGGTATAAAAGCATTTTAGTGGACTTAAAGAGATTAAACGTGTTCATACTTGTATTGTATGTGGGTGACTTTTCACCAGGGATATAATTCCATGTTTCTGGTTTCTAATCCTAACCTTACTGATGGCAAAACTCAAACCAGATGAAAAAAAATAAGACTGGAGATTTGCCACTCATCAACTCAATTGCTTAAGGACAAACATCACCAGTTTTTGGAGACTACCGACTAATGGACTATTCAATGGGGAATACGTTCTTGGATATTTTTTTTTCTTTGTTTTTTTCAGCATGGTTGAATTAAAGTTGGAGCTTTAGTCTCTTCTATATGGGAAGAGAAATGTTTAACTAGAGAATGAGATACAGTGGCTTTGGTATTTGGATAATACCAATATGAAGATGGTCTTGATGTCCAAACACATCCCAAAATTTAAAGGGATAGTCCGGTCAACTTTAAAGTTGTGTTCTGTACACAACAGTTCCACATTAGTTGTAAGGGGTGGTTGAAGAAAGAGGTAAGTCACTACACTCCTTTGGCTCTTATCTTGTGACTGGACTATACCTTCAAACCAACTTTAAGCTTTTCTATGTTTTCAAGACACTTTTTATCCGGACGAGCCCCCATTTAATATATTACATCCTCCTTTTAATATGTTGTGTTCCTGATAGACGTAACAGCTGCTATGCTTTCAAGCTTGAGGAACAAGTAGCCAACGGAAGAGCTGCTCGATCGGTAAAAAACTGTCTTGTACTAAAACCTCACAAACGTGGAGCTACATTTCTACGTAGCCGAAGCTGTGCCGACTCACCCACCATCCATAACATTAAAGCTGCTGCGAGTCTTCACACAGCGGAGATAACGCTGCAAACACAAGTTTATTAGTGAGACAAGGACAACTGTTGAGCTGTAATTTTATCACGGTGGTTTGTATGGAGATAAATTAGTCGTAAAAGTAGCCACGCAAGTGTACAACATTTATATGCGCGCAATACGAGCTGCCAATGCATATACGGTTTTTCAAATACTTATTGCGAACTGCACAAACATATTGTCGAATACACGTGCACAAATCAGCTGCTATGCATGGATCATCTGACTGTGAATGTGACATTGGAACTTTACCACTGCAAATAGTTACCTGTACATTCCACTGAATTAACATTTCCTACTTGTGGATAAACTACCGGAAAAATATCCGGTACTACTCCAGCAGGGTCTTCCTTTGTGGAAAACTACCGGTACTGGGAAAATACTTTTTTTTTTTTGTATTTTTCCAGGTATTTTTTTCCCCACAAGAAACGTTTGTGGACTGTACACCTGAAATATCCCGATATGGGTAGGTTTTCTGTCTTGGAAAACTACCGGGAAATTTTCTTTTTTTTTTTTTTTTTTT
>JARVLU010000665.1:6423236-6433264 GCA_031762415.1 Simpsonichthys santanae
AAATGGTGTGAAGGAGAGTGCGGCGGGGGGGGGGGCGGTAGAGAAGGGGGCCTCAAGACCTGCAGGGACATGAATAAAAGAGAAGATGAGGGAGATCTTTCTCGACACTAGGACTATGAACGGAAGTAGCTCGTCGTACAGCGACATGACATGGTGGCAGCAGCCAAGGCCTGCCGCCACCTTTAACCACGTCTCTTTGAGAAAAAAGGAAATGTAACAGGTCAGCACACATGAACGTGCACGTGCTGATTTAAAAAATGAGCCGTGAATGTGAACTCCCACTGCTTCCACATCGTATTTCACAACTGCGTCATCTAACATGACCCCAATTAACCGCAAAGGCATCAAGGCTACTTTCTTCTTCAAGGCTACTTTCTTCTTCGCTAGCCAATCGACCGCTTCTGAGAGACTTTTAATATTTCAGCACTTATCGGAGCTACGTTTTTGGTTTTTTTTTTTGCAAATACTTCCAATTATGTAAGAAGCGTTTTCATACCACCGTGGAGATGTACCTCTGCTCTCATTGGTACATTTCATCCATGAACAAGGAACGTTGGTATCAAACGTGCGCTGTTACGAACTGTCGGATTTTAAAAATAGCCACTTTTGTTCTAAGAAAAGCAGAAGACCCCAGTGTACACCCAGCCTTGTTACTTTGGGGACAACTGCCGAAGAACAAAGACACGCAAGTTATTTTGGTGACCAAATCAAATCCAACCCCAAGATAAAGGTCTCAAATGGGATTCACAAGAAACTGGGACTGCGTAAATTTAGGTCAGACGTGGAAAAAAAAGTGACTGATGTCAAAACGAGCTCTTCAACAAAACGGCAGTGAGTCTTTTCCACAGCCACCCCTCCGATCTCCAACTGTGGATACAGTCAGTCAAAAACACTTGTCCATGTAACCAAACAGATGACTGAGAGGAGTTGGGATTGTACGAGTTTGAACATTTTACATGTAAAAATCCAAAGATCTACGTAGCAAACGTGGCAGATTCTAGAGCTCAACTCCCAAGTATTGGCTGTTCAAGCTAAAAGAGTCATACCTTTTCATAATACGACTTTCTGTTTTGCAAGCGTGCCTCCTAAACACTGCAGACATGCCAGTGTTTGATCTGAGCACGTGCAGCCTCAAATACCCCATGCCAAAAATAAGTGTAACAGATTTGCTAGCAAATACTTATTTTAGCTGCTGTCCTACCATCTGTGCTGGGTTTGATCAACTCGGAGCTGCTGGTTTAAAAAGGAATCAGCTCCAATTAGCAGCATCCTGCCAAAGTTACGTCAGTGTTCAACTTCTAGAAATAACCCACAACGTTCATCAGCAGTGAGGTTCGGGAATCTGCGGAGACGAGCCAAGTGTCTTTTGCCACGTTTGACCAGAAAGCAGTCAGTAAATTGTTTATGTAGTCCTGGTTAGTTATTCATGTGCGTCCCATCAGCAGGTCTCTGGAGGTCGGCTGACATGGCATCAGATAGGACAACTACTGTAATTAAAATGCCTCAGCGCTGGTAGCGGATGTCATTAACATCAACTCAAGTCCGTAACAGCTTTAAGCTCAGAGGGACAGCAACCGTATGGTAGCAAAAAAAAGAAAATTAGAAGGATGGCACGCTCCAGCCTTGGCATGCAGCTTCATTCTCATTATGTGGTCTGTACAGAGCGTTAGAGACTGAAGGGGGGGTTAACCAGAGCTGAGCCAGGTCAAAAGCATGGCGCAGTAATAATTAAAGCACTTATTCAAATTAAGGAACAAATAGGAAAGGGAGGGATACGGACCCGAAGGAAATGTCCTGTCTGGCTGCGAGATGGAGATAAAGTGGATGGCACACGTTTCGAGGCGGTGGGGGCACAAAAGAAAAACAGGATGCAGACACTGAGTGCGTCCTGAACAAAGGCCGACTGTACCAGAGCAACAGCTGTCCCTGGCAGATACAGCATGTGGGAGAGGCCGATACGAGGGGGAGTTGTTGGGTCCCTCGCCACGGAGACACACCCAGAACATTTCGTTCTGAATTTAATGAAACAGGACAATCTGTGAGAACCGGCGGACTCTCTCAGCGTTTGTTGTGTGGAAGTGTCGACGTCTGTCAGCGAGCCTGATGAGACCGAAACCCTCTGACCCCGTGACCTGACGGGTCCACATCTCATCACATAGATCTCATGTTGCCTCCCCAACTGAACCCCCTTACAAATGTCACAAAGGTTTCTACGCCAGGAGATAACCAGGCGGTAGTTGCAATTTTAAAAAACTCACTTCCACCTGTTTTGCCCCCAAACCTCTAATCTCATGGCAGCGTCCCAGAAACCAGCAGGACAACCAGTTAGAAGTTCCTGCTCCAGCCCCCTCACACATTTACAACCCATGTAGTTTTGTAAATCAGTGCCACTAGAAAACTTTCCAATACATTTCAGGGACAAACACCTCCGTCTGCCCGGTCCTAACATAAGACAGCAGGTGCAACAGCATTAAATGAACCGGCTGAGTCTGGGTCCGTCCCCTGACACCGAACAACAGTTCAGACACTCAGAGCCGATCCAAACTACACAAACACAACGTATCCACAGATGAACGGTTCCCACTCACACTGGATCAGTAACAGAACCACAGGGAGACAGAGGGACGTCCTCTCCATCTCTGGCTGAGAGGCAGATCCTTCAGATCACACTTGTCCACAACTCCTCGACCGATCATCCAGCATCCAGGGACCAAACTGCTGTCCAGACCGGAGAAGGAGCGAGGGAGGAAGGGAGGGAGGGAGGCGGCTGGACCAGAGCGTTCCGACGCGGTTCAGGCAGGGAGGTTGGTGTCCGGGCGGAGGCGTCGGGCTTGGGGGTGGAGAGTGTCCGTCAGCCACGACTCTTCGTCCTCGTCTTGCTTTCTGAGCTGGTCGAGACTGAGAGGAGAGGGAATGAGGGCGGGAGGGAGGAGCAGAGCGCCGGGTGTGCAGCGCAGCGCCGCGTCCAAAAGGCGCACTGCAGCGCCAAACGCCTCCAAAGCCACAAACGCTGCTCCCGAGGACCAGAGAGCTCCTCAACTCAGAGACCATGAACCACGTTTTGAAACAAGAATATCCAACAAATGTTCTGGGTTATAAAACGCATGAACTTGTTTGTAAACTCTTTCTTTTAGGAACGAAAACTCCACACGTAATTAAAAAAAACTATTGAAAAAAGTTAGTCATGATTTTAACTACAGTAGTCCCTCGTTCATCGCGGGGTTTAGGGGACCACGCCCCCACGATAAGTGAAAAACTGCCAAGTACAGTCGTCCAAGTTCAAGTATTTATTATCATTACCTCATGTGGTACATGAGATGGAATAAAATTATGTAGAAAAGTAGTAGTAGGTAGTAGTAGTTTATTTTAGTATTTACTGTTGTAGTAGTAGTTTATTTTGGTATTTATATATCAGAACCTTGAAAAACAGAAAAAAGAAAATCCCAAGGCTAACAAGGTATTCTGGAGGGGAACGCACTGTCCCATCAGAAAGTTTGGTCTTAGATGCAAATCATGAGTCCTCCAACAGGATGAAGAGCCAAAACACCCAGGAATGGCTCAGCACTCCAGCATTAAGGACCCCACCCACCCCCCAGCATGGACTATTAACACCTTCATCCCCAGGCCAGAGGTACAGGTACAACAGAAACTCCAGATTCAAGAATTTATTGGCGCCATCACTCAAATAACTGGCTGATCTTGACAATCAATTCAACCTTTCGGCACCTTATTTGGTGATACAGTAGTCCCTCGATTATCATGGGGGTTACGTTTCACACCCACCACGATAAAAAAAAACGCAAAGTAGTAACGCTATATTTATATTTTAAGGCTTTATAAACACTTCCCACACTCCTGCAATGTTCTAAACTCTTAAACCTATGTATATTTTTGTTGTATAAGTCACAGGTTTTTTTTGCATAATTTACATGACCTGCGACTTGTAGGCCGATGCGACGTATTTATGGATTTTTTTTCCCCATATTTATAAACCAATCTTTGGCTGAGATATGACCGTTCCCATTCATTCTGACTGAAAATATTGAACACTACCATTTTCAGCCACTAGATGGCACTCGAGTAGTATGGCATGCCGTTGTGTCATGTATCATTTCTGAGTGATAAAAGTGGTAATGAATAATAACAATCGATTTTTGGCACAACACCGGCTCACATTTTCGTGTTGCCAGCAGTGACGCATAGCAGATGTGACGTGTACGGTGAAGCAACATATTTATGGATTTTTCCGCTCTATTAGACCAATAACACAAAACTTTATTGATCCCACAGGAAATATGGATTGATGCGACTTATAGGGCGGTGCGACGTGTACGGTGGGAAATACGGTACGTCATTTTAACAACATACGTATATGTACTGTACTGCAAAATTTTATATGAGTACTCACCAGCTCTGCAGAAGCTCGGTTCTGTTCGGCTACCCTGCAGCATGACGAAACCCTCCGACCTGTCCAGGAAGGACTCTCTGCGTGTGAGGCTACCCAGGATGAGGTCCACCACCTTGCCTGGGTCCGAACCAGCACCACGCGACCTGAACCAGACCGAGCCACACCACGTCTGTTCCCTGCAGTCCCCAGGATCCTGGTCGCACCGAGTCTGGATCCACTTGAAGGATTATTTGAGACTTTCCTACCAGTTCTGTTAGCACTTAGATCGTTACTTCTGACTTTATATAATTATAAATATTATAATATTAGAAAGCAGCAGCTGGAAGCACCGTTGGCTTCTGGGTAGTGTAGTTCTTGAATGCCGTTATTGAAAGAAACCTACAAAATGGCGGCGCCTGTCTGAAGTTTTCTTTTGGTTAACTTTTGATCTTGTACCGTCCCATTCACGTGAGTAATATTAAAGTCGAGGATCATTGGAAGACAGCGAAAGAACGAGTCAGCGAAAGTCAAACCGCAAAGTAGCGATGGACTGCTGTATTGTTCTCTCTCTGCTTGGCATTCATCGTGGAAGGCAAATAATTTACCGTAGCTTCTCCTGGAAACATGTCTCCAAACGTGCACATGGCTATAAACACTTTGAACCCTTGAAAAACCAAACGCTGGACTGTTCTGGAGCGGCATGGTGGAGCTGTTTCCTCTCAGCTATAAGGGTTAGGGTAACCCTAACCCTGCAACCCTAACCCTAACTCTGCCCGGGACCTCTCTGAGTGGAGTGTGCATGTTCTCTGTGCATGAGTGGGTTTTCTCCAGGTACTCCAGTTTTCTCCCACAGACCAAAAACATGCATGTTAGACTGATTGGTAACTCTAATTGTCCCTAAGTGTGAGTGAGAGAGTGAATGGATGCGATGGACTGGAGACCTGTCCGGGGTGTCCCACGCCTCTTGCAGTGCTGGATGAGCACCAGTGACCCCCCGCGACCCGAAAAGGAAGAAGCGGGTAAAGATAATGGACTGTTCTGAAGTGGTCTTCTGAAATCCTGTTGAACATCTAAAGAAGGAACTCTTCAAACCTGAGACGGATCAAGGACTTTGCTGACAGAGAGTGGACCCACATGCCTGAGGACAGGTTGGACCAGTTTTATTTTAGCTTCAAGGCCCCTCATGAGAAACTCTTCAGACTTCTTGAAATTTAGAACAGAAAGCGCCGATAACCGATTGGGTCAAGTGTTGTGAGAAAGCGACTGGGGCTTGAAGGACAAACAGAAAATGTATTCAGTGTCTTATCTGCGAGAACGATAAGACGGCTCACAGGAAGAACAAGTCCCTCCTTAGACGTTCACGAGAAGCTCCCATGAATCATGTTCCGCTCCCGCCGAGGGTAAAGCCTTGACCCCAGAGGTCACGCTCCGACCCTTTAAATCTGCTTTTAAACACAGAAAGACGAGGCGACAAAAAGCTCGTTTGTAAGAACCTTTGCACGACGTATAAAAAGAACAAACATCATGAATTCACTCCTGCGTCGAGTGCGCCATTTAAATTTAATCACGTTTTAGCAGCAGTCCCTGAACGCCTCCCGAGCTTTGCTGCGGCACGCGTCAACGCCATTTGTCACGCGTCTCTGGCTACGTTGGGGGGAGGACGTCTGACTGGGAGCAACAGCTGCAAGATGTTCCATTCTCTGAATTTTCTTCGAGCATCGAGCGACGGAATGAAAAGTTCTGACGGAGTTCGGCGACGTCCGACGTGCACCAAAGTGAGGTCTTTGGCGTTTTGAGGCAAAGCTCTGTGGAAAGGTTAAAAACAGTATCTTACCTGTTGCAGACAACTCTTTGGAGAAACAGGGCTCGTTTCTGACCAGACGAATTTTACGACTACTTCTTGTTCAAATGACGGCAGCAGCAGCTAGCTGTAGCACTTCTGGCGTAACCTGGAAACAGTTGGTAGAATTATTATTTTTAAATTATTATAAGTGGTTTATTAACGCCCCCTCAGGTCCTTTAACTTTACGACAAAGGGGGAAAAGACAAAAGAATAAAAAAGGTAATTTCTCGCCAAGCTGATAGTTTTTAGACAGGAATGCATTTATAAAGGGATTTCTAGTGTGGTTTTGTTTTTTTACAGTAGGGGACACCAGGGCCGCAACGTTACAGGAGAATTCGAAACGGGTTTCCAATGTTTGAGCTCAACATACGCAAAGCTGAGATGATGATCTGTGTGTAAGGTCGTTCAGCTGTGGCAGCCATCTTGAACTGGACTGACTCAGAATGTGTGAAACGTGGCGGCAAAACAAGTCTCAAAATGAGGAATTATTCAACGTGGGAGTTTTTATCATTTTCCAAATTTTTTCCGTCTCAAAAGGTTCATTAAAATCTACGTAGTGGCTCATGATATTTTGCTGACAAACAAATGTACAGGTCAAAAGTTTTATCCCCGCCCCCAAATATGAAGATGGGCGAACTAAATTTCTCATTCACAGATCTGCAACAGCTAAAACAGTTTGTAACGTTTAAAAAAAAAAGGACCTGAATGATCTTTTAAAGGACGTTTTTGACTGTGCGGCTCAAATCGTGCACAAGTTCCTCCGATGGTTCAAGTCTCGTGAGCTCTGTGAGCGCTAAAGAAAACAAGGGATCGGCCGCCTCGCTCACTCTTTCCCACACTCGGACGATCGAGAGCCACCTGTTTTGACGACTGATGTTCACAACAGCTGCCCCCCACCCCCCCGCTGAAGACACACAGCTTCTGTTGTAAACACACACACACACACACGGTAATAAGACACGAGCAGAGACACGTTCTGAGAGTTTATTGACACAGTCTGCTGCACCATCAGCTGGTTACGGGTTGGTTGAGACAGGAGGGGGCGGAGTCACAGTTTCAGCTCCAGGGTCAGGAGGGGGCGGAGTCACAGTTTCAGCTACAGGCACCTCCACCTGTGGAAGCGAGAGGAGAATCCAACATGAAACGTTACTGCTGCAACCTAAAATGATAGGGTGGGGGGGGGGATCTGAGAGGTCTGCTGGCAGCGTGAGTGGGCGTGTGTTAACCCTGTGTTAACCTTGCATACAACAAATAAACACAACGTGAACTTGTGGCGCCATTAGGAGGCAGCCGCCTCGCCACACGTCCACGCTGGGCTGCTTCCTGTTGATGCAACAAACAGGAAGTGGACGAAACGTCTTTTAAAACACGCCGACAACAAATTCATTCAACGTTTATTTATACAAGTTAATGTCACTGAGCCCCGAGGACTCGTCTACAAGAGACACCTGCACAAACAAACAATGACACTGAATATCTTTATACATATTTATTGTAATATTACTAAATATATACACATCGCTCTCTCACTCCATCTCTCTTGTAAACGAGTCCCCGAGGCTCAATGGGATTAACCTGTAGAAATAAAGGTTGAATGAATCTCACTCCCCCCCTCCACCACCAAGACAACTAACATTTTTTTAAGTTCATGTTTTAATATTTATGACCAACTACGGTAAAACGTCTCATTCTCTTCACACAGCCGTGGTCTACTTCCACGATGGCGTAACTCAGAACTCCACGTAGCTCCTACAAAGATGGCGGCACAAAGTCCCGCCCACAGAGTTCTAAAGAACGACTGGACGTCCAAAACGAGCCACTGCCGACTGTTCAACACAACCCCCCCCCCCCCCCACCCCAACAAACTCTTTATAATAAACTCTGATTCATCGTTAGTTCCATAAAACGATCATCTAGAGCCAGACGTCAGAAACATGTTGGATCTGTTAAAGATCTAAACTCGCCTGTAAAATTTCAAGACTTTTTATCTGGTCGTGACTTCAACAGTTGATGAGTTGGATACGTTTTTAACGAGGCAGCCGTGTTTATACAAGTTAATTTTGTTTATCAGATACATTTTATTATTATTACTTGTTATTAACTTTGGGCTTTTTAGCCAACTACCACCAAAATGCCAAGTGCAGACATTTGTTTTGCTAACGTCACGTGACCAGAGCACCCTCTAGTGGTTTACAAGACTCAAACTGGGAGCTTATCAGCCATTCCAGTTTGTTTCTATTCCGGTGGTTAAATTCTCGCCGTTCAAACTTCTGTGGCGCCAGGGGGTGGCCAATGGTGGCCTTGCCCTCTGTAGATTAATCTTCTATCACACCAATCATTTGAGGAAACGCCACTTTAAAGTGTGTGACATGATGTTGGAACAACATATAAATGTATCATTCAACTGTGTTCGGTTTTACAAGCAAAATTATAAATATATGAAAATTTGATTTAAAAGTGATTTTAAACTTGGCGCCGTGTTTCGTCATGGAAAATCCGGCTGCTTCCGCATGCGACGTCTGTGACGCAGAGACAAGAACGTCTGTCAGCGAGTGTCATTACAACGCAGTGTCAATGTCTTCAAGATCGCCTTTTGTTTTTTTTTTTGTAAAACTTGAAAATGCCGTTACGTTGTGTTACATTTGGGTGTTCTAATATCGCCAGTGAAGAAGTGAGACTTTTCACTTTCCCAAAAGTCAAAGAGCTGCCAAGTTACAGGTGCATTGATGAACGTCTTCTTACTGCTCAGCGAAGCTGCAGAGATGCACTCTGTCTCTTCACCTACTTTATGTCTGGAGCGTCGTCTTGGAGCGCTTCGGTTACGCCGCCGGAGCAGGTTGGATCCAAACGACGCCTCGCGTGGAGATTTAAAACCTTTTTTCTTTTTTACCTCCGACTCTCACGTCGGCATCGACGCGCTTGAAGTTGCGTTTGGTAATCGGCAGCTCGGCCTTCACAAGGTGGACCGGACCGACTTGTTTCTTGGAGATTACGACCCACGATGCGTCTCTCCTGGCGCCGTAACGAACGTAGAACTTCTGGCTGCTTTGTGATGTGAGACGTGACGGAGCCGGCAGTTTGGACCCCCCCTCCCCAACCCCCCAAAAACTGAGCTCTGATGCGACGACAGATAGAGGTTCTGTTCTTACCGGGTTCTGGGCCCGCTGTCTGAGTTTCCTCCAGACTGTGTGATGAGCCTGCAGAGAGGGAGAGAGAGAGTCACGTGACCACACAGAACATTTTCACTGCATGAGCAGAACTTCTCCCGACTTAGAGATTTGGACTCAGACACGGCGGTGGAAACATTGTGATGGGGGAGGGGTTCCTCTCAGTGGGTTCTGGTTCCATGTTACAGATTTTAAATGTAAAGTATCAGATTTTAAATGTATCTGATACTTTGTATTTACATTAAGTACTTTACATTTAAAATCTGATACTTTGTATTTACATTAAGTATTTTACATTTAAAATCTGATACTTTCCTCAACTTCCTTAGATAGAGAACTTCACCTTGACTGACCGATGCAACACCTAGCCTCAATAATGAGGACAAAGTATCAGATTTTAAATGTAAACTACTTAATGTAAATACAGAGTATCAGATTTTAATTGTAAAGTACTAAATGTAAATGCAAAGTATCAGATTTTAATTGTAAAGTACCAAATGTAAATACAAAGTATCAGATTTTAATTGTAAAGTACCAAATGTAAATACAAAGTATCAGATTTTAATTGTAAAGTACTAAATGTAAATACAAAGTATCAGATTTTAATTGTAAAGTACTAAATGTAAATACA
>JARVLU010000665.1:6438229-6452243 GCA_031762415.1 Simpsonichthys santanae
AGCTGCCAGGGAAAAGACAAAGAGGAGATATATGGATGCAGTTAGAGAGGACATGGAGGTAGTTGGAGTGAGGACAGGGATGCAGAGGACAGAGTGAGGTGGAGGAGGACGACTCGCTGTGGAGACCCCTGAAGAGGGAAAAGCCCAAAGAAGAAAAAGATGAGAATAAAACTGGCAGAAAAGGCTAAATATTTCAAAAAGCTAAAGTTTCAAATCGTTTTAAAGTTAATTCCAGATGAATTAGAGCTAAAACCTTAACTCTAAACCAATTAAAATTAAGAATAATGACTTTATATTAGTTATTTATTATCTCTGTACACGTGTCTTGTATTGGTTTTAAAGTAACAGATAAAAATGAAAGGAAACTTTCAGCTAAAACCCACAAACTGTGAATGTAGAGCAAAGAAAAAACGTTTCATTTAACTAAATGAAAACTGAGGCAAAAATGACATTTTATTATGTTTACTGCTAAATAACTGGTTATAAATTATTGTTATGCTCTTGAACATTACAGTAACTTCAACAGATCCATCCCTGCTTGTTTTTTTTTTTTTTTAATTATTGTTATTTTACTACCAAAGACGTTAACGCGTTAATTTAGGTTAACACGTAAAACACAATTTACAGGAAAAACTGGTCTCGAATCCTTTTTCTCCTTAAAAACTCACAGAACCGATTCTTTTATCTTTTTTTAATAAACAATGACAACAAAGCAAACTAAAGTCATAATAACAATTTATTTGTTTCTGTAAATATGGTAAATAAAATGGTTCTTGGCTAAGTACAGTATTTAACCTTAGCTAACGGCATGCACGCGCTCACGCTGAATGTTAGCTAGCCGGTACTTACGTCGCTGGAAAACTCGACACGCCGTCTGTGTTGCCATTTTTTACAAAACAAAATACAAATTAAAACATGTATATATAAGAGCAACAAACAAAAGTCAGGCTACAAAAGCCGTAAGTTGAAGGACGCCATTCGTGACTTGACTTGTGCGACGTCGATTAAGGTCCGGCGGAGGACATTAGAACAGGAACAAACGTTCCTCGTCTAAGCGGAGTCATTCTAGTTTGTGACAGTAGGTGGCGATGTTGACAGCATCATCATTATTATTATTAGTTTAACGTTATTTATTCCAGGTCACAGCAGATTTGCTGTAGGAGCAGAACTTATGTTTATAGCTCCTATAAACACTGCTTAGCCTTTCATCTGTTAGCAAAACATCTGATGAACAACTGGACAGAGTCTTGAAACCTTCAAGAAATAATCATTGGGTGGTCAACCCTCTTCAAAACATAGATGGGCTTATTCAGGGGAAAAAAAACTGTGGAGTGCTTTCTTTCTATTGCCTCATAAATATATACAGTACTTACTAACAGGACTAAATTTGAGCTGGATCCTGCTGGAACAGGATCTGTGAACTCTCTTATTTTGACAGGGTGCATTCCAGCAACTGCTTGCTTGGGTCCAGCAACTGTCAGGTTTACTAATAATAAATTTCTGAACAAATATGACTGGCTTGAACAAATAAAACTTATATTGGATGCAAACTGAAATGAAAATAATTATATAAACACTAATTTTAAACACAACAGCCACTTACGACTTTTTCATATCATCACCATCATTGGCCTCTTTAGTGGCGGTGAGTGCCTGGAGGTTTCACATGTGGAGTCGGAGAGTGAATTCATCGGAGGAGTGTCAGCTCAGAACCGTCAAGTGTGTGTGGGGGGTGGTGGGATGCAAGTGTTTACAAATGTAGGTAAACGTAGATGTTTAACAACGCGTAAAAATACACCAAAATACAGGAAATCACATCTAGAATCCCCAGACCACCCTACCCTCTGCCACCACAGCTGGCCCGCCTGCTATTTGCATTCCCGCATTGATCAGTTTATAAGCCCTTCTTACTAATAGGATAAATATATATATATATTTAAGATTTTACAGATATTATCCAGTTAAAGATATTTGTCATTTATTTCCAAATGTCAGCAACAACTGCTCTTTTTTTCAGTGTAAGGGTGAAAGTGTTGAACATTTATTTGTGGATTGTTCTTGTGCTGTAACATTTTGGTCAGATTTGCAGTGTCCTTACAGAGAAAGTTGGAAAGAACATTGTATTATAAAATGTGTAAATATTGCTCTTTAACAATTCAGCCTTTTTCATCTATGTATAAATTTAACTTTTTGTTACCTTATTTAGTTTATTTTGTAGATTGTGAGACTTTTACACAAATATTGCCAATGTCTGTGGTTATTTATGTATCATTATACATTTAATTTATGTAATGTAAATCTGTCACAGTCAATCAAACTTAAATGGCTTTAATTAATTTTTACAGATATCGTGCTAAACTTTGGCATGGTTGTAGCCGAGAGTAATCCTCAACATGTAACTCAAGGGCTAACAGATCTTGTCTAAAACATTGACAAAAACTGATCATGGGTTTTATACCTTTTCTAAAGTTACTCTGTTGTTTTGTCAGGAACACTTGGACTCTGGAACGCAGCTGCCATTGAACCGAACCCTCTGTGTTTCTGTGATAAAGGTTGGAAATGCTTCAGAGCCTCTTTTCTGCGGGGGCCCGCAGGGCTCGATTCTTGGACATCTACTGTTTTCACGCTTTCTGCTCCCATTGGGGTCAATTGTGAGGAAGCATGGTATTTCATTTAATTGTTATGCTGATGATTGTCAGATTTATCTGCCTTTAAAATCCAATAGTTCTTGCTCCATTCACCCCGTTTAAATGTCGTAATGACATTGACATACTGTATATGGCTTTAAAATGTATAAAATCTAAAGTCATTATGTTTAGCCCTAGCTCTACTGCTGTCTCTGTTCCTGTTAACATTGATTCTCGAGCCATACCTTAAGCGGTCTGTTACAAATCTCAGGATGGTTTAAGACTGACTTGGTAACAGCCGCTGTTTTAAATGTCCTTTATAAATAGTTGACTTGACTGAATTTAATACATATATCAAGACCGAGATCCTGATGTGCTAAGCGGCAAGGCTAAAAGGCTAATCAACAATCTTTTATTTCATTAAATGTACAAAATAGGAGTTCCCGGCAATAAATACACGACACTCTTGTGCATAAGGTTTTATTTTTTGTTGAAAATACGTGTTTCTGACATCAAACTACGAATACATCTGCTGTGACTTAGACGAGCTACACACCGACGCTGTTCATCTCCTACGTGTAACAAGGCATTCGTATCGTCTGCAGCGTGAAAAGACAACGTGTTTCCGGAACATTTCAACCACCGACTGAAACTGCCTCTTTGGGTGAGATTGACTGAACTCGATGTCAGCGTGACAGTACGGCTACATGCGCACATCGTCAACGTTTGGGGATCTCCGGCGCGAATTTCCCACAAAAGGTGCCTTTATTTTTAATTTTTAAACGTATTGAGACATTCGTTCATCTTTTCATTCATTCGTAGTTGGGTGAACCTACTGGGAGATTTCTTTTCACCCACTTTGATCCGTTCAGATACCTGATTGGCTGGTCTCGCTCCATCAAACACGTCCAAAAGGTGCGAAGAGAAAAACAACAAGCGGAAGAAAAGAGGGCTACGAAAGACCGGTTTGGGTCTTATGGCTGCTTTCCCAAAAGCATTTAGCACCACTATCCTGTTGGTTGATGGCTTTGGCACAACGGTGCTTTTAGGGAAGCTCTGGAAACTCCTCAACGTTTCAGGTGCTGGAGGTCGAGTGTTGCTCAAGCTTTCAAGTACAAATTCAATCTATCCTACGTTTCCCAAGAGAGTGGGCTTTATTTGTACAGAAAGCCGGTAGAAACAGCGAAAGTGAATTTTGTTTTTCCCTTAACTCTTCAACGTGAATACATTTGCGCTCCGATTTCTGCTGGGCTGCTACTGTACGCTGCAGGGGGGGCAGCATGTCTCTCTTCGGTCGGGCAGAGGGCAGAAGTCCATCTGCCTGACGATCTCGGCGAAAAGCTCGTCCACCATCGTCTTGCTCTTGGCCGACGTCTCCATGAAGGGGCAGCCCCAGTCCTCGGCCAGCGCCTGGCCCTCGCTGGGGGACACTTCCCGCTCGTCCTCTAGGTCCACCTTGTTGCCCACCAGCACCACCGGCACCTGCTGGTACCTGAAGACAGAGAGTAGAGTCAAACTCAAACGACGTTACGTTCTGGATACTTTGAAATGTAAAAACCACAGAGAAAGTGCAGAAAAAAAGATGTAATCATGTTTTTGTTTTTTTGCCTACATTAAGACAATTAAAAGTAATTAGAGAATACATAATGTTTGCAAAATTCACTTTCTTCTTACGTTGGTCAGATCTTCAAATTAATCATGCACTGAAGCTGCAAAGACTCAAATGAGAAGTTCCCCCATCCATTCCCTCCTTAACCATCAATCCAGAGGAACTGGGCCAGATCCAGTAATGGAGAACTTATTGAATAATTGAATGAAGCTAATGTGCTGCTTTCACGTGTGGCGACAAGAACACTGATCCTTCAACAAACCATTTTCCACTTTAGAAATACTATATAAAGTACATTAACAGAACCTTTCAGAACTACGGAGTACGTTTGTGAAATTAAATAAATAAATCCAAAGAAACATAATAATACAACACGCATTTTGCATGTTGATCCTTTTCAGTAATACACATCTGTCAAAATCTAACCCACATTTTTGGAGCCAATCCAATTCAAGATGGCCGCCACAACCAAAGGACATGAAAAAGCGCCAAAATGGCTATAATTTGGTTAATGTATACTGGTTCGGGTTTCATCTGTCTGACAGGAGTTTCTCTGTAGGCTTCCGATAATGGGCTTCCTTCCCTCACATGCGGAGTTCCCCAAGGATGTATTCTTGGTCCAGTTTAATTTTCCATCTACATTCCCCCTCAGTTGCCATTTTTAAGAACATTTAACATCTCTTTTCATTCTTGCACAGACCACACTCAGATATAGATCTAGTTTTAGTTGTCCCGTGATCCAGGCTGGTCCACAGAGGCGATTGGGCCTTTTCAAATGTAGCTCCTAAACGGTGGAAACAGCAGCCGCTTCATGTCAGACGGGCTTCAACTCTTGATATTTTTGTCTCTTCTTGAAAAACATTTGGCTGACTTTCATTATAGCATGAATGTGTTCTTTTTTGTATTGCATTATTTTAATGGTTTTATGTCTTAATATATATTTTTAACTTGTTTTTACATGCTCTCATATTCAGCACGGTCTTTTTGTTGTTTATTTTGTGTGAAGTACAACAGTTGTTTTTGAAGATGCTATACAAACAAATTTAATTTGTTTTGAATTGTATAGATGTTATGCTGAAACTTGGTGTGGGTATAGCTGAGCATCAACCACAACTCAACATGTTAGTGCTTAGTGTATTTTTAGTTGGTGTTTTTCTTAGTTCACATCTTAGATTTTAGTAATGTTTTCTTTTGTATTTTTATTGTTGGATGTAACTGGAACCCTGTGTACATAATCTCGTTTCATCACATGTACCACATGTGGTGCGAATGACAATAAAGACTCTGACTGACTCTGACAACTCGTAATTTGTGTTCCATCTATTTTGGAGTTCCCCAAGGATCCATTCTTGGTCCTTATTTATTGCTGTTAATACAACGTGAAAGTTTACACTTTTTTGTATTGTTTTAATGGTTTGGTTTGTCTTATGTTTTTTATGGTCTCTTGTATTCTGTAGTCTATTGTACAATCGAGTACAACAAAGTAAATACACCATCTAACCAATTTAAACTATTAAACAGACCCACCACATTTTTTTCTTATTAAAAATCATCAGAATGCTGATTATTGTTTATATTCTCCCAGCAGGTAATGGTGCAGAGCAGCTAATAGCCTCGACCATCAATCACTGCTAAGTGCTTTCAGGCACGGCCTATTGATCCTGCTTTTGAGAAATTAGAATTTTTTCTACAAATTGGTGGCCTGTTGCCACACCGCTCTGCTGGGAGAAGAGCTGAGGTGTGGAAAAAGCGCTGCCAACATCTCACTGAGCTCAGGAGGGCCGCGGAAACGGAGGAAACAAGTCCGGGCGGCGATTTGTAGAACCTGTTCAAGTGTGCTCGCAAAGGTCGAAGACGCCCTCCCCCCGCACGGTCCACGCAGATTCAAAGAGCAGCTGACCTCAGCAGGATGAGCATCTCACGTTGGTCCGAGTGTTTGGAGAGTCTAGAGGGTGTGAAGTGCGAACAAGGAGAGCATGGCGCAGACAAATGCAATCTGACAGCCTCGCAGGAGAAACTCTATATTTAACCACGAAGACACAGCGTCTCCCGTCAGGGGCAGCAAGTTTGTTTGGAGATTGTTTGTTGTGTAACTCCTGTTCCTTCTTCAGCGGATGATGGGAAGCTGCTCGGCGCAGCATGAAGAACGCTCGTACCGCAGGGAGCCACGCAGTCGAGCTCGGTGTCGTGTCGTACTGAATAATGCACGAGTCAGGAGTCGGGATAAAACACAGGAATGCTGCTTGAAATTCGTAAGAGCCGTATTCCTATCTGATGGAAATATTCATCTTTCAACATTTATCTGTTGTTGTTTTTTAACTGGGATGAACACACCTATAAAAAAAAGTAGGTCTGTTGTGTAAAATGTCAATAAAAACAGAACGTGATGATCTGAAAATCTTTTAAACCCATATTTTATCCACAGTAGAGCGTAGCAAACATACAAATGTTTAAACTAAGAAGTTGTACAATGGTCAGGTCCACGTTTCACCTGTAAAACAAACCCTCTTCTTCTAACAGTCCGTAAACGTCCAGGACCTGAGACCAGTTATTGGAGGTTTCAAGATGGCTGCCACAGCTAACTAAGAAAACTCAAAATAGACTAGGCCTGTCGCGATAAACAATACAAAGTGTTTTTCTCTATCAAAAGAAGCTGAGAACTTGTTTACAGATTTTTTTTTAATTTGTGTGAAAAATGCTGTGCCAAAGAGCTCAAACCACACTGAGCGTCCACCATTTTGAGAACCGAAAAAAGGAACCAGAGACAGCCATGTCACATCAAGGGGACTCCCTCCCATTTTTTAAAGAGACACGCTGCTCTCTCCCTCACTATCCATCCTTTGGTTCAAACTGTCTTATACTGCAATCCGGTGGTCAAAAAAGGTACTACATGCAAAACAAATTAACCAACATTTCTTTTAAAATTTGACAATAATTTTGTCAAATTGCCAACGATATTATAGTTTATCGCAATAATTTCTGAGACAATCAATCGCCCAGCAAAATTTGTTATTGTGACAGGCCTAAAATAGACTATACCATTCTTTGAGATACTGAGCTGAAATTTGGTGTAGTCGTAGCTGAGAGCAAGTTGTTGTTAATGTAAATTAAAAATCCAAGATGGCCGACTTGGCTAAAAACGACAAAAGTACTAAAACTTGGCTATTTTAAGATATAGAGCTGAAATTTGGTGAGGTTATAGCTGAGAATGTTCCCCATCACATAATGAGTCAAAATCAAAAATCCAACATGGCCACCATAACTTAAAATGGCTGTAATGCATTGATTTTTTGCCATATTCAGCTGAAGTTTTGTATAGTGGTAGCTGAGAATGAGTCAAAATCAAAAACCCAACATGGCCGCCATAACTTAAAATAAAAATGGCCGTAACTTGTTAATTTTTTGCCGTACTCAGCTGAAGTTTCGTATACGTAGTGATAGCTGAGAACGAGTCAAAATCAAAAACCAAACATGGCCGCCATAACTTAAAATGGCTGTAATGCATTGATTTTTTGCCGTATTCGGCTGAAGTTTCGTATAGTGGTAGCTGAGAACGAGTCAAAATCAAAATCCAACATGGCCGCCATAACTTAAAATAAAAATGGCTGTAACTCGCTGATTTTTTGCCGTATTCAGCTGAAGTTTCGTATAGCTGTAGCTGAGAGCGAACCCCAACACAAAGTACTGTCAAATCAAATTGTTGAAATGGTCACAATGTGGCAGTCCCCGACAGAGTTGCTCCAGGAACGTAGTAGTTTTTTTATATTGTTGTACGGAGTGTGTTTCAGCTGCATAAACTTTGCGTAAAAAAAACAAAGAATGCGGAGTTGTTGAAGAGCTGGAAACTGCTGGATTGTGTGTTTTCAGCCTTTACTGCCAAACAACAGGCAGAGCTGTTTACTGTCCTTTTCCAAACGCTGTGGGAGAGATGCCGTTTGGATTTAAAGAGCCGACACCAGCAGGTGGCTGGGAGAGGAGGCCTTCACATGCTAACCAGAGTTGTTCTTCTTGTTAAATCTCCTCCAGAACGTGCACGTCCGCAGAACCTTGCTGGAATCTGAAACCACTTTCCAGCGTTTATCTCCGCAGGGTGTCCACCCGGCTGCGATACAGGAACGAGCGTCCACGTTTTTCCACGTAGCCTCGGGGCGCCGCACATTCTTCAGGCTACCTGCTGAGCCACATCGCTGCGGTGACCTCATCTGGAGTTTCACAAGCCCCACAGAGCTCGCAAACAAACACGTCAACTGCGAACAGGCTGCGATAAGCCCCGCCCACCCGGCAGGCAACACCGCCGGTCCTGAAGGCTGGTTCTGCTGGAGAAAGATGTTCAGTTGTTTCAAGACATGACTGCTGACTTTTGGTATTGGTGCAACTTTAGCTTTTTTATATATTTAGCCTTTTCTGCCATTTTTGCTCATTAAAAATGAATGGAGCTCATTTTACATTTCAGAACTTTTGATCTGTTTACAACCTTTTACTAATAATTTCACATTTAGTTCTTTCAGCTTCCTTGAGCAAAATTTTAAACAAAATTCAGCTAGTTCAGCTGTTTTTCAGCTGTTTTGTGCTCCTTTCAGCTAACTTCAAGATGTTATGCTAATTTATGTTTGTTCTGCTCCTTTCAGCTTCTTTCTGGATGTTTCAACTATTTCTACAATTTCAGCTAGCATTTAGCTGTTTTCATGCTAATTTCATCTTTATCAGCTAATTCCACATTTTTTGCAATCATTTAAACTTTTCTCAGCCTAATTCAGCAAAACCCTTATCCCCCCCGACATCCTTCTGTAATTTAAGCTTCTTTCTACTTGTTTTAGCTACTATTCAGCAGTTTTTAGCAAATTTCAGGTTTTCTCAGATAATTTCAACTTTATTGTGCTAATTTCTGCCTGCTTCAGCCTTAGTGGACACAATTAAGCTCCCTTCACTTCCTATTGGAAATATAAGCTTCTTTCTGCATTTCTTTAGCTACTATTCAGTTGTTTTATAGAAAAACAAGGATAACTCTGCAATTTTTAGAGCTATTCGGATGAAACTTGGTGTACATGTAGCTGACAACGATCCCTAATAGACTCTGAATGAAAAAAAAAAAAAAAAAGCTAGTTCAGCTAATTTCAGCTGTTTGTGCTTCCTTCAGCTTAATTCAGCTAACGTCAAGATTTTTATGCTTCTTTAAACGTATTCTGTTAATTTCACTTTGCTCTGCTCCTTTCAGCTCATTTCTGGAGGTTTCAGCTAGCATTTAGCTGTTTTGATGTTATTTTCATCTTTATTGACTAGTTGTGCACGTTCTACTTCCTTCTGATATTTAAAGCTTCTTTCTGCTATTTTAAGCTACTTTTCACAAGAAATGCAAATTCTCTAGTTTATGATTGTTCAACATTCATTCACCGACGGGACACACATCAGAGGCAACGAGGGGTTCAGTGTCTTGCCCAGGGACACTTCGGCATGTTGTCAAATTTCAAACAATATTATCGTTTATCGCAATAATTTCTGAGACAATTAATAGTCCAGCAAAATCTGTTATGTGACAGGCCTATATATGTACATATATAAATTAATGTACAGTATTTTTTTATTTAAAATTTTGATTAAAATTCATCAATTGTAAGGTGAAATCAGCTTTTTGTCTTTTTTTATTTTAAATTAAACCAGTTAAAACTTCTTTTAAACTAAAAACTTTTTTTAGTTCTCAATAATTACCCTAAGATAAATAATTAGTCAATTTCACATCATTTGTTTTTTTTTTACTAAATGTGAGAAAAAAAACGAGTAAAATAATAATAATAATTTAAACATAATATTTCAAGCTGAAAAGCTCTTAAAAACTGATGAGTTTATTGCAGACAAAAAGATTAAATTTTACACAGTTAAGGTGGTCGATTTTTTTTTCCTCCTAAAAACCACGTCTGAGTTAAAGAAGCATTCCAACTATTTTCCTCCAAGAGCTTTAAACAAAGACGTGAGTTGTTGTGAAACTCCGTCCAGATGTTCAGGAGATGTTTTTCTCAGAGAGTGGACGTAAACACAGCCGAAATTCTGCTTTTTGTTTGTCGTGGGGGGTTGTGGTGTTTCCACCTCTGTTTAAAAATCACGTCTTTATGGCTCAACTGGTCTGTTCTTTTGGGTGTCCAGGGTGGAGAACGCTGCAGGCCAACTGTAGAAAACAGACGTTCGATTCACATTCCCGTGAAATCTGGGCTCGTAATCTACGTTTTTCCAGCTCCCTGGCTGCAGCTGATACTCATCTGAATGTGGAAAACCGCAGATACACATCAAAGACTCTCTGGCTGCCCCGAGGGATCTACGAGATCCGTTCTAGGGGTCGCCAGATAACGAACTGAATAGGAACCGAGTGTTTTGTCGTCATCGGCCTGCTGAGAGGAGTTCCATCAGACGAATGGACGACAAGATGGGAAAAAAAAGCGTAGCTGATTGTTGTCGCCAACTTTTAGTGCGGATCACAACAGATCGCTTCATCTACCCTGGCAGGCAGAACTTCTTTCATTGCATTGTCCATTCGTCAAGCTCATGAAGTCCATAAAACAATTATGAACCGTTAGTATCTTACCTGTTGAACATAGCTTTTTCAGTTTTAAGAAAGTGAGTTTTATTCTTACCAGAAAGATGAGCTAAAGGCTGTTTTAACCCCTCCTGCTGCCCTTCAGTCAAAACGACCCGTGTGGCCTCAGTTTTAGACCTTCTGGGTGGTTTTGACCCAAGGGCAGCAGGAGGGTTAAGTCCTTAATGGCCACTATTAAGCAATTATTGTGTGAATGCTAACCATTGTTTTCCTGTTTATAGTTGTTGTCCACCAAATGTGTTATATTTTTTGACAAGTTACTTTAGCGTATGTTTAGCTACTTTAGCCATTCAAGAATCATAATGTTCAGCTCATTCAGAACGTTTTGGCATGACTTTTAATAATTTAACTTTTTTCTTTTTCTTATTTCTATTTTTCTCCTCTTCAGACGAATGCAGATCTTTTAAAACCTTTAAAATAAGTTGTGCTCTAAAATCTTCAGTGAACTCGCTTTGGTTCAGATTTTAGCTACTGTTTTGTTAGCTTTAGCTAATACTGTATTCTGAAAGTTTAAATATTTGAACATTTTTATTCAAATATTAAAATTTCAACTACTACTGGTACTTTTTTAACTTTTAACTTTTGTTTTGATAATGAAATAAAGGCCTAGCTTAAAGTTTCCATGAAGCAAATGTCTAGCTCAAAGCTTCCACATAGCACAAGGCTAGCTTAAAGCTTTCGGATAGTAAAGGGCTCGTGCAAAGCTTGACGCAACAAAGGTGTAGCTCAAAGCTTCTATGTAACAAAAGGCTAGCTCAAAGCTTCCATGTGGTAAAGGGCTAGCACAAAGCTAACATGTAGCAAAGGTATAGCTTAAACCTTCGATGTAGCAAAGGGCTAGCTCCAAGCTTCCACATAACACAGGGCTAGCTCAAAGCTTCCATGTAGCAAAGGTCTAGCTCAAAGCTTCGTAGCAAAATGCTAGCTCAAAGCTTCCATGTGGCACAGGGCTAGCACAAAGCTAACATGTAGCAAAGGTATAGCTTAAACCTTCCATGTAGCAAAGGGCTAGCTCCAAGCTTCCAGTAGCAAAGGGCTAGCTCAAAACTTCCATGTAGCACAGGGCTAGCTCAAAGATTCCATGTGGTAAAGGGCTAGCACAAAGCTAACATGTAGCAAAGGTATAGCTTAAAGCTTCCATGTATCAAAGGGATAGATCAAAGTTTCCATGTCGCAAAGGGCTACCTCAAAGTGCTAGCTTAAAGCTTTCAAGAAGCAAAAGTCTAGCTCAAAGCTTCCATGTAGCAAAGGGCTAGTAATGTAGCAAGGGTTTAGCTTAAAGCTGTGTGTAGCACAGGGCAAGTTTCAAGCTAAATGTAGTGAATAGCTAGTTCAAATCTCCCAACAAACAAAAGACGACTAGACTTCCAAATAAGAAAGAGCTATCTCAAAGCTGCATTCATCAAAAAGCTAGCTCAACTTTATTGCTAATACTAGCATAATAGTAGCAATAAGCTACAAGCAATGGAGGTAAATGAAAACCAAAAGTAGCAAAAGTGTAGCTAAAAGTAGCAAGATGCTAACTAAAAGTTTAAAGGGGTAAAGGGCTAGCTAATAGTAGCTAATAGTAAAAAAGTAAAACAGTAAAAAAATAGAGTAAGTTAACTTTAACAGATTTTTAAAGAGAAAAATGTTGATGAAACCGAACAGATTTCAGAGCATTTCTATTGAGAAAATATTTGTAAACAAAAGGTAAATATTATAAAGTATATAAAAGGTTATGAAAAATGCTACCTGAATGAGCAGAGCATTTTGAAATACGAACGGTTAAAATACCACCGATTACAAAGCAGGATCAGTCGCTCATATAACAAATCAAGAAATCAAGAATGCTAACATGATGGGTCTGTGATCGAAGGTCGCCAGTTCAATACCCCAGACAGACATCAAAATGTGTATGGGGAAGGTGAAACGCCCACACCGCCCTTGAGCAAGGCCCTTAACCCCCACCATCTGCTCCCACGGGCGACCTAGATGGCAGCTCTGCTCCACACAGAGAGCTGTGGTAGCTCGGTGGTTGTGTCAGGAAGAGAATCTGGTAAACAACTGCCACGTCTTCCTGCGACTTAGTTCACTGTTGCAACCCCTAAAGAAGGGAGCAGCCGAAAGAAGAAAAAAGTAAAATAAAAATAAAATCAAGAAAGCCAATTAGGTCTTTACAGAACCTCTTGTAAAATAAAAACAAAAAAACAGAACTGTCTCTTTACGTCAGATTATTGCAGTAAACATGTTAAACTCAACAAGAACTCAGAACAGCTGCTTAAACAAACCGCTCCGTCCCGATTGCAAACACTAAAAGCCTCCGGTCAAGAAATTGCCCCGGACCTCCACCGGAGTGCCCCCTGGGAGACGTAGTTCTAGCCTCTCGCGCCTCCTCCCCCTTGCCGTGCGTGGCACTCGCCTCCTGCTATCAGACACGGCATCACGCGGCGTGGAGAGACGCATTATGGACACGCAAGAGGTGATGAGATTGCCGGGATGGCTACACCCAGATGTTGTTCCATGAAGGATGACTTCAATGGGGAGCGTTTGTCACCGCGCCTCCTGAGAGCATTCTGGTTTATATGACTCCCTAATGGAGGCCTAATGTCTTCTGGGCTTCAGACCCAACACATTAGATCTCTGGCGAGCAACAAGTCTGGGAGAAGGGGGAGTCCGGAGCGTCGGGATCTGATCGTTCCAGCAACCCTTTCCTCTAATCCCAAGAGGTAGACTAAATAAAGTACTTGGCTCTGACGACGTCGCCAAATGTCGCCAATACCCCCTTCAGGAATCACCTACCAAGGAGCCTGTGAGGCCTTCAGGGACAAGAGGCTCCGGTCCAAAGAGATGAGCTCAGTCTGGTGCCGACTCTTGGCTACTACCACCCCCAAACCATCCTGAATTGCAGAGACTCCAAAAGATGATCAGTTGTAGACACGTAGCCAGTGCAGTGTTTCCCCTACCATTACACAAGCAGGAGGCCCCGCCCTCTACCGTTACACAAGCAGGGGGCCCCGCCCTCTACCGTTACACAAGCAGGGGGCCCCGCCCTCAACCGTTACACAAGCAGGGGGCCCCGTCCTCTACCGTTATACAAGCAGGGGGCCCCGCCCTCTACCGTTATACAAGCAGGGGTCCCCGCCCACTACCGTTATACAAGCAGGGGGCCCCGCCCTCTACCGTTATACAAGCAGGGGGCCCCCCCCCGTA
>JARVLU010000665.1:6457679-6483026 GCA_031762415.1 Simpsonichthys santanae
ACGCACCCACACCCCCCCCCCCCCCCCCCCCCCCCAAACACACCTTAACAAAATAATTTAAATAAAGTTTTAAGAACCTTGAATGTGAACTTTCAAAATAAGAGACATTTTACAATACATCACACAGTAATAAAATGTTTTTTCTCACCTTCCTCGTGTAAACCAACTTATAAAGAGACAGTTCAGGTCTTCAGTTTGAGTTCAGGTAAGGTTATGAACTGTTAATATCTTACCTGTTGCAGATAGCTTTTTGCTTACCCTTATTTTGAAGAATTCTATTCTACCTGGATTAATGAGCTTAAAACAACATCACATCATCTGCGTAATACAGAAAACACAAGAGGCTAATGTTTGTTGCATATTTGTGGATTTTCCTGTTTTAATTTAACACGATCGCTATGTTTGATTAAAGTAAAACTCCCGTTAGCTTAAGGACAGTTGGTTCAGGTACAAAGTACGACTTCAATGAAGTTATTCTTTGTCCACGGGTCCCAACATGAAACTTGGATTTTAAAACTTTTAGGCTGGACATGTAAACCAGAGAGTATCGCTAAATAAAACTTATCAAGAACCACTAAAACCTACTTCAAGTATTTTTTTAAAGACAACACAACTCATTAGTTGTTTTAAAAACTACTACAGTACGTTGAAAAAAAAATTAAAGAACCACTTCTTTGGAACGTTTAAGCTAGCAGGCTAACGCGTTGCTAGCTTAAATGTTTTTCTCTTTGTATTGTGTTGTTACATATTTGTGTAACACTGAGAAGAAAAACGACTGAATTAACCTTTCTATGGTAGTTATTGATAAATATTAATTTCCATGTTTGTTTTTGGTGAAAGCAGCAAAGGACCACTGGAGGGGGACTAAAGGAACGCGTGTGGCCCCCGAGCCACAGGTTGTGGACCAACTGTATTTCAGACAAAAGGTGCTATAATCTTTTTTGTAAATTTCTCAAAAGTAATATTTAAAATTGTGAATTTCACTAACCTTATTTATTATTTTAGTAAGACCTAATTTTTCCCAATGATGAGCTTATGGCTAGTCCAAATGCAAATTTTTCCTGTTGACGAGCTAACAGCTAGTCTGAACGTAAATTTTTCCCGTTGACGAGCTAACGGCTTGTCTAAATGCTAATTTTTCCCGTTGATGAGCTAACAGCTAGTCTGAACGTAAATTTTTCCCGTTGACGAGCTAACGGCTAGTCTGAACGTAAATTTTTCTCGTTGACGAGCTAACGGCTAGTCTGAACGCTAATTTTTTTCGTTGACAAGCTAACGGCTAGTCTGATCGTAAATTTTTCCCATTGACGAGCTAACGGATAGTCTGAACGCTAATTGTTCCCGTTGACGAACTAACGGCTAGTTTGAACGTAAGTTTTTCCCATTGACGAGCTAACGGCTAGTCTAAACGCTAATTTTTCCCGTTGATGAGCTAACGGCTAATCTGAACGCGACGAACTGCGGTGAAATTTTTGCAATTACGGTTATTTTAGGGCCGTGAAAATCCATTGTTGGATTTGGTCCCGCTCGGACTAGCCATTGGCTCATTGAGGATATCCACGACAGGTAAGATATTTGTCGCTCACAACCCTTTCTACAAAACCACTTCATAAGATCTGAAGAAACATCGGTAAAAACACCAAACATTCCACAAAGATTGATTTGTCCGTTCGTTCAGTTTCTTTAAAGTCACTTTGTGATGTTAAAGAGCCGTTCAGCGGTTCCGGTACCCAAGTCCGTAAGGTTCTTTCAACCGGTGCGTCGCGCACGGGACATGGACGAGCCTCGTTTTTCTTTCTTTTTTCCAGGCACTTCTACAGTATTTTTTTCCTCTAAAATGGAACAGGATTATCGGTGAGAGCAGGGAACCGACGGTCACTGGTAGCCCTCCAGTCCAGGTTCAAGTCTTCGTTTTTGCTTGACGGGTGTCGTCAAACGCACCTCGTTGGCGTTTAGGTTTAGCACTTCCTTTAAAAGTAATCTTGAAAAAAAAACAAAAAACATTCCAACTGGCGTTGCCGTCGCTTCAAAGTCGCAGTCTGCCGGCAGACCGTGGGTTTTCCTGATGCGAACATTTGGGACGCTTGTTGAGCCGCCCCGGTCTTCTCCCGCGCCGACTGATCGCACGTCAAATAAAGGGCGATGGCGGGGGGTAATTTAGAGGGGCAATAAGTGGTGGCTGCACGTTTGGCGAGGAGGAGGAGCTTCGTTATACCAGCGTCAGGTAGTGAAGAAGAGCCGGAAGGATCCAGATGAAAACTCCGACTGCGCGGTCGTGTTCTGGTTTCCTTCCTCTTCGGTCCAAACCAAACGTCCGCCTCCAACAGGAGACAATCCGTGGTATCTATGGTGCTAGTTCTGAACTGTACACAAGAATATTGATGATGTCTTCATGTTTTTGAGCAACACGTACACGATATCTCTCTTTTTTTTTTTTTTCCCGCTGACACCGACACTGCGGCTCTAACGGTAGAAGTGGAGTGTTGCGCTCTTAGCATGCGGGTTGCTGCACCTCTGCAGGCGAGGCCAGGTAGTATTTACAGAAGGGCTGTTCGGGGGTTCCCAGCGCAGCTTCGAGACACTCCGTTCCCTTCCGGACGCTCACTTCAGGATGATCTGCGGGACGGGAGCACAGGAAGAGACAAGAGTTTAGTTTCACATGAAAAACGACGCGTTGACGAGCTACACCCGAGATGAAGACGCCGCTCCGTCTGTGTCCGTCTTTTGGTTTATTTAAAGTCTTAGTGTGTTTATTATTATTATTATTTTTTTTTTTTTACAAACTGCACCGTCTGAATGACGGAGAAGAGAAACGTTTGCTAAACGTCACGTCAGTGAAAACAGAACGGAGCCTCTGTGGTTTTAGACACACGGAGACCTTAGGAATCGCCTGGACGTTCTGAAGGGGGTGCTTTGTAGAACGGTAACATCTTACCTGCTGTAGATGTCTTGGTGGAGAAAAATAATTTAAAGTTGACGTTGTACTAAAACAACCATGGAGGTTAATGATGTTAACATTTCATAAATCGTTTTGATTCTATTTTGTTCCACAGATCAGGGTCTTGTCCTCAGTAATGAGGGTGTTGCTTCGGTCAGTAGTGGTGAAGGAAGATTACTGGTTGCGTGTGTGTGTGTGTGGGGGGGGGACAGAGACACATCTGTGTTGCACACTGTTTGTGTTGACAGTTGTCGACTGAAAGTGGGTGATGGTGGTGAAAGAAACTGCTCAGCGTGATGGAGACTGAGCACTACCTCTGTAGCTTTTTAGCTAGCACATCTGTATTGCGCACTATGTCAGTGCTGGCAGTTGTCAATGGGCGGGTGGGGGGTGGTGGATTCTGTTTACACTCTGACCCTCATCTATGGTCATGACCCAAAATACACGCTGTAAAGTAATTTAAAAAAACACATCCAAGTTATTTTAAGATGACATCATTGGCTTTGGACACAGTTCGATGACCTCAATGAGCCATCTACAGCAGGTAAGATACTATTTGTTCATATTACCACTGAACCCCTCTTCAAGTGCTCAAACAGGTCCAGAGTGATAAACATAGTCACTTTGTTGCGGTCGCCTCTGATCGCTCCTCCTTTTAGGAGACGAAAATTAATTCGGGACGCGTTAAAACGAGGGAGACGGCAAAGTGACGAGACGAGAGCCGGTTGAGGGGAAAAAAAAGGGGGAGGGGTGAATTAAGAGGTGGACGAGCCGCCAACGTTCTCACAGCAGGTTAGTTAGAGGGAGGAGTGTTGGTTCAGCTGATATTCAGCCACTAGATGGTGCCGCAGCTCCACAAACTGCAGCTGAAGAACCCTCTGGTTCAGAATGAATCACTGAAATCTGCACAGGAACCAGTTGCATCATCCGGTTCTGCTGCTTCCATACTGGACACAGCTGACATTGTGTCTGAGCTGCGTGGGGGGGGGGGGGGAGACAGCGAAGGATGACGTCAGCGTCTCTCCAGCTCCTCGTCCCACACGCCGCTGCTTCCTGTCGATTACAGGAAGAGGCGGCGACGCACAGAACGTGAGCGCGGCGAGGAGCAGGATTATTTTAAAGATCATCCCGTGGCTCAGGGGCCACACGGGGCTCTTCAGTCCCTCACCGGAGGCTCCATGAAGCTTTCACCAAAACTTAAAGAAATTTAATTTACTTTAATGAATCACAACAGAAAAGTTTGAAGTTTTATTGTCAAATTGTTTTCACTAGAAAACTAGTTAATAAGAACTACAGGAAATTATTGAAGTCCACAACCGTTACACAACCAGGGTGCCCCCCACACCCCACGGTCAACAGTATCTGTGTTGATGTAGCGCTAAGCTAGTAGGCGGGCAACACAAACATGAATCGGCCCCTCCCCCCCCGGCAGCAACATAGCATTAAGCTAGCAGGGGGGCAACACAGACATGAGTCTTCACCCCCCCCCCCCACCCTGATTAAAAAATGGCAGCAACGTAGCTCTAAGTTAGAGGGTGGGCATCACAGATGAGACTCCTCCCCCCCCACACCCCCAAAATCTACAAAAAATTAAATAAGATGAGCACCCTGCCAAGGAAAACTCTGGAAGTCAGTTACTTTCGGCTGCTACCTTCCTTGGGGGGTGGGGGGGATTCGCATGATATTTGGCCATTTGTTTTGCGCCCGACGCTCTTCCTAACGCAACCTGGGCTCAAACCCACAGCCTCAGGATTGCGGCGCAGACCACCGAGCTACCGCAGCCCCGCCCGATCTTTACTATTCCTCACGTGGGCCTGCAGAGTTCAGCGTTTGACTTTTCATCAGAATCAATATAAACTATCATTCTTTTCCTTCTTTACATGAAATGGTTCGTTTTGTCCTAAAACGTAGAAAAAGCTATGTTAATGTGTGTGTGTGTGTGTTTGTGCACAGCACACAAGCAGTTCAGGCACCGCTGCAGATGGAAATCGACTGTTAACCAGAAAAGTTCAAACCATGCAAAACAAAACTAGGAAGTGGACACAACACGAGCATGACGTGCCGACGTGGGAGCTCTGAAGAAGTGCCTCGGGCGAGCGCGCGTCGCGTTTTGGAACGCTCTTTATGGCGGCGTGAGCTCGACCTGTTGCGGGCGCGCAGATGATGGCGGCTCGCCGTCAGGAGGCGGGACTTATTCAGAGCTCCGGGGACTGATGAAAGAAAGCTTTAAAAGGAGCAAACCTGATTGGCTGGTGCTGTTGCTGCGTAGGGGACACTTGTGGCAGGAGTTGTTGCTGCAGAGACAGTAGCAGGCGTAGCACTGTACATCATTGGGACTTTTGAGGGGGGGAGGGGGAGAGAGAAGGGGAAGGAGGTAGCGATGGACAGGTAGCGTTATGGTGACAGTGGAGGTGTGGTGCGTCGACGGTTTGAGAGAGCCAGCAAGCCATCGTTAGGTGGGGGGGGTTACACGCCGGCAGACGGCATGCAACCGTTCACAAAGCGAAGCGAGGACAGAAAAATGAAAGACAGGAGAGAAGGACAGCGTGGGAGGGAGAGAAACACAAGAGGAGAAGAGCTGATTACAATCACAATCAGGAAGTTCAGACGGAAAAATCACTTTGATCCCCGTTTTTAAAGATGGCCGACCCGCTGGCTCCATGTGCTCCACATCAATAAACAACTGGCTGAAAGGAGCCTAAAGCTCTGGTGTCGTGTCGAGGTTCCTCCATGAAGCGGATTTAAATTTCCCACTCGACACGGCACAGCACACGGAACCGGCCGGGTCAGGAACAGCAGAACCAGAACCGTCGGGGGCTGCAACTCCCTTCAGGTGACACTAGGCCTGTCACGATAACAAATTTTGCTGGGCGATTAATTGTCTCAGATATTATCGCGATAAACGATAATATTGTTTGAAATTTGACAATAATTAATAATTATTGAAATTTGACAATAATTAATAATTATTGTCAAATTTAAGAAGAAATGTTGGTACATTTTTGTGTAGTAAATTTTTCTGACCACTGGATGGCAGTATAAGACTGAACCAAAGGACGGTTTAGACGAAGGCACGGGTTTCAACCGTGAATTTTGGAGCTTCGACAAGATGGTATTTTTCCGAGGTCGGCCTGTTAGCTTAGCTCGTAGCTTAGCTGAATTTAATGATCCAAAAACCCAATTTTGGACGGTTAAAACAGATTTTAAAGAGAAAGGGAGGGGTCAGTGAAGAGCACCGTAATGGAGCCTTTTGTCATCCAGTGTCTTCAGTAGAAAGAGAGAGACATGAAAAAAATGATAGAAGCCCGTAAATGAAAATGAGGTCGATAATTTTCATTTATCGTGCGATTCATTGATTTATTGTTTATCGTGACAGGCTTGGGTGACAGAACTTTTCGAAACATGGATGTTGTGAAAAGAGCGTTTCCTCGTCACCTAAAGGGTAGCGAATGGATTCAATGTAATTCTGTCTCACCTGAGGGGCTGCAGACTCCGCCCCCTCCCCTCCCCCCACACCTAAAACCAGCCCAAGTGTAGGAGAGCAACATCAGGACCTACCAAGACTGCTAGCAGGAGTCATGCACAACACTGACCCTGTGGCGTTCATGCAAAGGAAGACAGAAGGTGAGGGGGGGACAAAGGAGGAGAGAGACAGGTTAATTGGGGTGGGGAAGAGAACAGACAAAATAAAAGCTCAGGTGTTACAGCAGCAATGAAAGCAGTAAAAAAAAATGGAGGATTAGTGGGAAAAAAAATCTATAATTCAGCTGCAGCTAAAGCAAACAAAAATATAAATTATAACTTTTATGCTTCAAAAGTTAAAAACAGTCAGTTTAAATGATTAAACCTAACTTACAGGATGATTTTTAGACAAAATGTGAAACTCGTTCATATGATTTTATTTAAAATGGACTACTTTTTTTTGGTACATTCCCAAGAATCCAAGCAGAAAGTTGTTAAACCGACTTCCACCTGGGCCTGTCACGATAACAAATGTTGCTGGGCAATTAATTGTCTCAGAAATTATTGCGATAAACGATAATATAGTTTGAAATTTGACAAGAATTAGTATTTATTGTCAAATTTAAGGAGAAATGTTTATTTGTCTTGAGTGTAGTACCTTTTTCGACCACTAGATGGCAGTATAAGACTGCTTGAACCGAAGGATGGATAGTGAGGGAGGAGCAGCGTGTCTCTTTTAAGAAAAATGGGAGGGAGGCCCCTTGACGTGACATGGGCTCTCTCTCTTTCCATTTTTGGGGTTTTCAAAATGGCGGACGATCAGTGTTTGAGCTCTTTAGTATAGCATTTTTCACACAAAGCTTTCAACTGTGAATTTTGGAGCTGCGACTAGATGGAGTTTTTTCCGCCGAGGTCGGCCTGTTAGCTTAACTCGTACATTAGCTTCTCAGTTTTGCTGCTTTTAGCGATCCAAAAACACGACTTTGGATAATTAAAACAAATTTTAAAGAGAAAATAAGGGGTCAGTGAAGAGCACCGGAGTTGAGCCTTTTGTGAGCGACATGAAGAAACGATAAAGCCGATAAATGAAAATGAGGTCGCTTATTTTCATATATCGTGCGATTAATTGATTTGTTTATCGCGACAGGCCTACTAACACCCGACAGGAAACAGGAAGTGCTACAGACAGAACACCTGGTCTAGATATTCTTACAATGTGACCTTGGGCACGTTGGAACCATCGCCATCTCTTAAAAGTGCCGTAAAGCTAGCCGTGAAATTCGGCGCTGCGCCGGAAACGTGTCTACGGTGGGAGCACTTACCTGTGGGGAAGAAGGCGGGCTGCTGGAGCTGTGCGTTGGCCAGCGCCTGCTGGTAGTGCAACATGCCGGGGCCGAACAGGGAGCTAGCTCCGTTGCTCTTCTCCAGCGCCGGTCTCTTTGGTAGGGGCTGCAGGACGCCGTGGGGGAACGCCTTGCCACCGAGAAACAAACAAGCACAGGAGGTCAAAACTGCAAACACGCTCGTGTCTTTATACTCATCTACGCACAGCACAGAAACAAAACCATCTAGATAACTGAGATAATTTAATAATACTTGTTCGTTAAAGTTACGACAACAAGAAGAGCCAAATCAAACTCTGTGAGTGGCTACAGTACAATTCAAGAAGCTACATGCAAAGCAAAAGGTGAAAGGTCAAAGTACCAGGTCTACAGTTGCCTCGAGGGGTCGCTTCATTGCTTTGGCAGTCGACTGAGTCTTTAATTAGCAGGCAGCGAGCACATGATGGCCAATGGGGTTCAAGCGTATTAACATACAGCAAGCAGAGGTGCATCATGGGGGACAGCATTGCATTGTGGATAGGTGAGAAGGAAAAAACAAAAACAAAAAAATAATCTGAATGCCAGTATACCACATACAAAAACAACAGGCATGCACAGAAACAAAAACTTGTTTACTTCCAAGAAACATTTTGAATTAGTACAACAAAAGCATCTGAAGGAACTTTTTGTTAACGTGTAGGAACTTGTAGCCGGAGCTTCCGAACGAGCCGGTTCATGGAAAATATATCGAGAACGGAAATAAAACTTGGTGTGAGGCGGGGTTAAGCTCACAGCGGGCAGAGATCGGGCCGGTTTGAACCAGACGGAGAGCTGGGCTGGGTCCACGACGATTTGTTCAAACAAATAAAACAAACAAGGGAAAAAAAGTCCGCTCCACAACGCCGATTCTCCACCGATTTTTACCATTTTCGCCAACTGCCAGCATTTACGTAACGCTAAGCTAGCTTAAGAGCTAGCAGGAGCTTTGTTGTGAGCTAGCTAGTGTGACTTGCATAGATCTAAGCTAGCTTTACATAAATGCGCTAGGTTAGCGCATTCGGTCGGCTGATCCGACACTTGAAAATCCAAGTTCACGACTATTTAGATGTTTGAAAAATATAATTTCTTTATTTCGTCTGGTGAGAAAGCTTTAGCTGAGCAGCTAATTTAGACTAAGGTGGAAGATTTTATTGTGCGGGAAATAAAAGTCTAAAGCAAAAAAATATATATAATAATTTTTAAATTGAATTTTGATTCAAAGACTATGATTATTGGAAAAAATCGTAAGCGGTGCGTCTGTGAGGAGGAGGACGCGAAGGTTGTCAGTTTGATGTGAGAGTCTGGAAAATGTGAAACAAGTTGTGGTTTAATAACAGAATGTGGAGCTCCGCTTATCGTTTAATTTGATTCAGTTTGCCCAATATATCAAAAACTTCATAATCCATAATTTATTAAAACATCTTTTAATTTAATGCGACTGTGGAAGAATAAAAAACATGAATGAAATGGGGGGAGGGGTCATGCACAAGCCTTTAGTTTCACTCAGGTGGATTGTTTTTTTTTCTGTTTAAATCTACGTTAGAAACACAGAACACATCTGCAAACTCACAGGGGATGAAAAAGGTGACAAACTTAGCACCTGTAGCGAGGGGGGTTCAGCTACATTGTTCAAACGTTGACTTAGCATTTTAGCTAGCGGCATGCAATACAGACACGCTAGATAAGATGCTACACACATAGCTCTCTGCTTCTCTCATGTATCCTAACCCTGAACTCCCAGTCGCCAAATGCCAAAATTTATGCAACACTAAGCTACAGCTACGTAATTGCAGTAAGCTTCTGCTAGCTTAAGAGCTAGCAGGAGCTTTGTTGTGAGCTAACTAGAGTGACTTACGTAGATCTAAGCTAGCATTATGCAAGTGCACTAAGTTACCACATACAAGCTAGCAAGATATTTGTTACCAGCTATCTAGTGCAATTTACATAGCGCTAAGCTATTCTTATGTAGTTCGCTAGCTTAGCGCTTATGAGAGAGCAAGAGCTTTGTTGCGAGCTAGATAGCACGACGTATGTAGCACTAAGCTAGTGTTACTTAAGTGCACTAGCTTAGTGCTTACAAACTAGTAAGAGCTTTGTTGCGAGCTAGCTAGCACGACTTATGTAGCTCCAAGCGCTACGTAAGTGCATTAGCTTACTGCTTACAAACTATGAATACAAACTAGTGAGAGCTTTGTTGCGAGCTAGCTAGCACGACTTATGTAGCACCAAGCGCTACGTAAGTGCACTAGCTTACTGCTTACACACTAGTGAGAGCTTTGTTGCAAGCTAGCTAGCACAACTTATGTAGCGCTAAGCTGGTGCTACGCAAGTGCACTAGCTTAGTGCTTACAAGCTAGCAAGAGCATTGTTGCAAGCTAGCTAGCATGAATTACATAGCGCCAAGCTAGTCTTACGTTAGTGCGAATTATGCCATCCACCACACCTCTGACTCCTCCCACTTCCCCCTGAAAATCCCTTCAGATCTAGATGATGACATATTTTAAATTGAAATCGTCGATTTTTGCCAAAAAGCGGCAAGTTTGCAGTTATGACAGAATCGCTGCAGCGGCGCCATCAGATTGGATCACAGCGGTTAGTTCAAACCCAAGATGGCTGAACGAAGTGGCGTGAAAAGCAGAGGTGAGGGCGTTTAGAGGTGACGACACACACAAAGACGACAGATTTTCCAAAAACGACAGTTTACTTTAATTAGCATATCTGCACAGGTTTTATGGATTTAGGGAGGTCAGATTAGGCTCAAGCTCAAAGACAACTGGATGAAAGACGCTGCGCAAAGCGCTTATTGTCCAGAGGTTAACCTCCTTCACCTCCAACACTGCAACTGGGTCACGATGAGAAGAAACTGGAGAAAATGAGGGCGTACAGCAAACTTTCAGCTTATTTAGTCGGTCTTTCACGTGGTTGGCTCACAGAGGACAGAGAGGAGCTGCAAGCAGCGGTGGGAGGTGCAGCAGCATGCTCGCGCCGTGCAGGAGGGAGAAAAAATAAAAGTAAAATAAGGAGTCAGCGGTGGAGCGGTGCAAGGTGTGCGAGTGCAGCAGCGAATGGACCAATCAAAGGAAGCTGTTCCACGCCGGGGGCGAGGGGGTGCACCAAACCCTTCTGTGAAAGTAAAAATGTGGGGGAGTGGATCCACCGTCCCTGACTGTATCTGCACCGACCACTGAGCGAGCAGGGAGGTGAGATGGAGGGGGTCGATTTGGATCGTTGTCTCTGTCTGAACCGTGGGTGGAGGAGAAATAAAATAAATAAATAAAAATAAAGGAGTGCAGTGAAACATCAGATCGTTCCTGTGGCGGCCTACTGATCCGTTTAGGCCCGATGGTTCTCGCTACGCAGGAGAGGAATAATAAAAAAGTCTGATAAAGCAGCGCTCCACATTTTATTTTATCAAGTGAATTAATTTAAAAGATTTAATTTAACCGAAAAATAAACAAACATACACATATGCAGACGAGACACACATAAAACAACGCAGGTGCTTAAACTATGTCATTTTTTTATTGGATTTTTACCAAAAGCCCTACAATTTTATTAAATGTATATTTAAGGCAGGAAAAGGGACTAACGATGGTCGCCGTGCTTCCTTTAAAGTAAAACCAGAGCGCACGCCCGTCCACAAACTGTTACACCGCAATCTGCAGCAACGACCTTGAAGTTTGACTCGACCTTGAAGCTGTGTGTGGGGTGAAACGTGTGCACAACATTCCATTTGTGTATGACGTTTTGTTCAATCGTCAGCAGTTACGGCCCAGGCTAAAAGTTTACACACGCACAGCGACTGATAGTACGCCCTGATGTTGACCGGTGTATAAAAATGTTTTATTTATTTATTTATTTATATTATATTTATATCAGGGATGCACAATATTGGATTTTTGGCCAATATCTGATATGCTGATATATTAGAACTTATTTGGCCGATAACCGATACAAATACCGATATTTCCTCCCTGAACCTACTTACAGAAACTACACAGCTTTCTCTACTGTGGGATTAAAATATATTATTCTGCATGGTCTTTGTCAGTTTAACCTGCCACCAAACGCAGACAAAAAAGAGACTGAAAAACAGCGGTGAGTTCATTTGATGGAATGGCCGATGTCCGATAATTAACTTTATCGCCAATATCTTCCAATACCAATACAATGCCGATAATATCGTGCATCCCTAATTTATATTTTAGTCAAGCATATAGGAGTGTAAAGGCTGAAGGAGCTGTGCAGACAGGGTGTTCCGTCCCATCTGGACCAGGTCTGACCCAGCAGAACCTTTACAACCTGATGAATCAGTGCGTTACTGTCGTAATGTGCAGCAGACAGGAGGCGTCCTCACCATGGCGGCGGCGGCGGCTTGCACGGCCACGGCCGTCTGGTTAGCCTGGTGCTGGGCAGCCTTGATCTTGGCCTGCAGGTGGGCCGGCGGGTGGAAGTACTTGCACTTCTCGCGCGAGCAGCGACTCTTGATGTAGTCCATGCAGACGGTGACGGTGTTGTCGCTGGTGTCGATCATGGGGCTGTCGCTCGGGTGGGCGAAGCGGCAGTCCGTCTCACCGCGGGCGCAGTTCCCCCGCTGGAACTCGCGGCAAACCTGCGGGAGACGGGCGGGCGGGTGAGATGTGGGTGAAGGAAAAAGAAAGAAAAGCACAGTCAGGAAACAAAACAAGGCAACAATCTGAAGCTTAAAGGGATTCTAACCAGTGAAATAAATAATTTAGAGCTTTTATTGACCATAAACTGTGCTGGAAATGACGTATAAATTTTGTTAGGACGTTCTAAATAAAGTCCAAACCTTCACAAACAAATAAAATCTACACAAACTGAACCGCATATTATACAAGATCTTTTTATCAAAGTAGAAGACTAAACTACTAAAAGTTGACTCATTATAAAAAGCCGATATCCCCCGTCATGGCTAAAATGACAAATTCAAAAAGGTTCAAGACAAAAACAACTGGACTTTATAATATTTTACTTTATACTTTATTGTATTTTTCTTGAACTTTTTTGAATTTACTATGTCCTGGATGACTGAGAATCTTCACCGGCTATTAATGACTCAATCGGCCTGCCATAACCTCCCCACTTTCATTCTGCTCTGCTGCCTGGAACAGTCAATCCGGCCGCAACGCCCCGGCGAAATGCAGCTAATTTGACCATTAAAGTACATTTATTAAGTAAATGTTAGACTGAGACACACTTTTGCTATAATTTCGGTCAAACAAATAATTGTTTTTAGGTGGTTATCTTGTTAAATTTTAAAGAAATGCAGCGGCTGCTGCAGCATGCTCTATAAATAAAATGGTATAGTATGGTATGCTATGGTAAAATCCTCCAGTGCACGAACCCGCGGCCACCATTTGGCAGCCAATCAATTTTTGGCACAACACCAGCCCACATTTCCAGGTTGTCAGCGGTGACGCATCATAGATGCATATTACAGATACATAATGGATTTATGGATTTTTTTTGCCCCACTTTTTTAGACAAATATGGACTGATGCGACTTATACGGTGGTGCGACAAGTACGGTGGAAAATACGGTACAGGAAATATTTCAGTAACACGAAAGACTAAAACTAAACGTTTTATTTTCTGGAAACCAGAGTCACATTCAGAGATGACTGAGTAGACTGTAGGCTACGGTACATGCAAACGGCAACCATTCCTAATATTTAAAAAATAATTGTCTGGTCCTCTGGACATTCAAAAAATGTCCAGAGGACCAGACTTAACTTTTTTTAGATTTTTCTACCTGGATTATTGATCATCCATCAGGACATTGCTAATACTGTATTTTCCGCCGTACACGTCACACCGCCCTGTAAGTCGCATCAGTCCAAATATGTCTAATAAAGTGGAAAAATACATTAATAAGTCACTTTGCCATATACGTCATATCTAGTATGCATCACAGCTGAAGCGTCGTGTTTGTTACACGTCACCACTGACAACCCAAAAATGTGGGCCAGTGTTGTGCCAAAAATCAATGGGCTGCCAAATAGCGGCCACGGGAGCGTGCAAGGGAAGACTTTAACAATAATTTAACAAAATAAACACTTAAAAACAATTATTTGTTTGCTCAAAATTATAGTAAATGTGTGTCTCAGTCTAATATCTCCTTAATAAATGCACTTTGACGGTCTGCATTTCAAAAGCCGACACACGGAAGTAGGAACGCGGAGGGACCAGTCGCTGCGCAATTCTTCAAAAATTAACAAGATAAACACCTAAAAGCAATTATTTGTTTGCTCAAAATTATATTATAAAGGCGTGTCTGTTAAACTTTTATTTCTTAAATGCACTTCAATGGTCAAATCAGCTGCATTTCACTGGGGCAGCGCATCGAAATCATTTGACGGTTGCGCCAGGTGAGCTGGACGAGGGTGGCAGGCTATGGCAAGTCGACTGTGTCATTAATAGCCACTTTTACCCAGTACATACAACTCTGCTGCCATCTAGTGGCTACAAACGGTGTTTATAAATATGGGAAAAAAATCTATAAATATGTTGCTTCACTGTATAAATTGCAGGGCATAAAAATTATGCAAAAAAACCTGTGACTTATAGGCCGAAAAATACAGTAATTAATTTATATTGTAAAACATCAGAAACTAAAGTGCCACCACAGCCAGTCAGATGATACAGAAGCAGAACACTGACTCAGTGACAGCAGAACACCTGAACGACGTCAGAAGTATTTAACTTTCCATTTTGTACTTTTTACGTAAAAATCTGGAGATATTTATCGTTAAACCTCCTCAGCAGGCGGGCTATAAGAGTTACGATCTTGGTTTTGACTTAACACACACATCGGCGTTCGCTTGCAACTGTATCAACAAAGGCCACCCACGCACACAGAAAGAAGTCGCGCACGTGTGATCATACATGATGGCTCTGTGTGGGTGTGTACAAGTCTCCGAGGGATCCAGTTTAATTACAGCCAGCCCCGTTCAGTTGCTAAGTGATAGCTCTCCTGCTGAAAAAAACACACCTACGCATCACCTCCAGGTCTTGGGGAGATTATTGTTTATCTCCATAAACATGGAGCAGAAGAAAACTCCTCAATCCTCCAGTTATCCTGAGAGTTGTTTGCCAAAGGGGCAGATGGACACGGCAGACGCAGCAAAAAGCTTGTTTTGTTCTCTGGAGAATAATCTGAAAGGTACTTTTTAACAGTCACGACAAAAAACAAGGAGCTAAATTTTAGATTGAAAGTTGGTCCTTGCTGTGCATGTTCAAGAAAACACAACAAGAGTACGACTTACGGCGCGTGATATACTTTTATACATCAAGACAGCTACGACTCAGACATGTAAAGACCTGGTATAACCTTTGACCTTGATTTGTGACCTTGATCGCCGAGCTGAGGTGAAGTTGTGGACATTTTCTTTTTGAGTATTTTGTCGTAAAAAGCCTTTTCGTTTGTATTTACGCCTTGATCCAAACTGAGATGTAATTGTCGTTGGGTTGTTGGAAGAAAAATAAATAAATAAATTTAAAAAACTCATTTGCCGTATTTTCCGCCATATAAGTTGCATAAGTCCAAATATGTCTAATATAGTGGGAAGAAAAAAAAAAAAAACAGAAATACGTCGCTTCGGTAAGTTGCAGGGCATAAACATTATGCACAAAAAAAAAAAAAAAAAGTGACTTATACGCCGGAAATATGGCATTGCTAATCCACCGTGAATTTAAAACTTTTTTTTTAATTCTTGCGCGTTACATCGTTTATAAAAATGGAAAAGGCTGCAAATTTGTTTATCAAAGTTATTACAGCACAAGTGGAAAATAAAAAAGTGTAAATGTTAAAACAGAAACAAAGTTTTTAATTATTCTGTATCAAAATAACTGCCTTTAATAACCAAAATATTCTAAATTTAACTAAAAGCAATAAACCGTTACTGTTTTAAAACATAATAAATCAAGTTAAACGTCTCGACTGGAAAAAAAAATACACATTTATTTACACGAGTTTTGTTTTTAATCGCAAAAGAACTTTATTCATGCCATTTTGACTTTATTCTTAAAATCCAAAACCTTCCTGTTGTTTATTTTTTGTTTGATTTTCAAACAAAATTACAAGAAAAAAAACAACAAACGGAATGACATTAAGGAAATTGTTTCTCTTTTAGCAGTTAGGGTATTAAGTGATATTAAATATTAATGTAATTTCTGGACTATTGAGCACACCTGAATATAAGTAACGCCCACTAAATTCTTTGTCTCAGAAATTATTGTGATAAATGATAATATAGTTTGAAATTTGACAATAATTAGTAATTATTGTCAAATTTAAGAACAAATGTTTTTTGACTACCATATGACAGTATAAGATGGTTTGAATAGAAAGATGGATAGTGAGGGAGCGAGCAGCGTGTCTCGTTAAAAAAATGGGAGAGAGGCCCCTTGATGTGACATGGGCTGTCTCTCCTCGTTTTTTGGTTCTCAAAATGGTGGATGCTTGGTGTGGTTTGAGCTCTTTAGCATAGCATTTTTCAAAGCTTTTAATGAAAAAATAAACAAACAAGTTCTCAGCTTCTTTTTGCAGAGAAAAACCACTCTTTACACGAAAGCACGGGTTTCAACCTTGAATTTTGGAGCTTTGACAAGACTGAGGTTTTTTCCTGAGGTCGGCCGGTTAGCTTAGCTCGTTAGCTTCTCAGCTTGGCTGCTTTTAACAATCTCAAAATGTGATTTAGGACTGTTAAAACAGATTTTAAAGAGCAAAGAGAAAGGGAGGGGTCAGTGAAGTGCAATGGGATTGAGCCTTTTCTCATCCAGTGTCTTCAGTAGAGAGACAGAGAGACAAAGAAACGATAAAGCTGATAAATGAAAATTAGGCAGATAATTTTAATTTATTATGCGATTAATTGGTTTGTTTATCGAGACAGGCCCAATCACGAAGACACCCCACCCACACACCTGAAGAGACGTATAATGGACAGCTATGTGAGTGCTCCGTGTGTGACGAGGCTAAATGTTTTGGCAGCATGAAGCTCGTTAGCCCATCAATTTTTATTTTTATAAATTAGCTGCAGCTAATAATATAATAATAATAAGTTGCTGTGTTCAAAGCGTGTGAAAAAAGTCGTGGCTTATAGTCTGGAAATTACGGTAGTTGGGTAAACCGATAACTTTGTTTCTTGTGTCTGAAATGGTTCATAACATAACCTTTTGTCATTTTCTACCTGCTTTGAGTTTTTATAAGAACTGGGATTTGTTTTTGTTTGTTTTAAAGGAGCTTAGCAGCCATGTTCTTCTTCTCATTTACTGTTTGAATGTCAACTTTTACGCTTAAATTTTGAGTTTAATCCCAAAATGAAAAAACAAATGTTAAAAAAAAAAAAAACATATCCTGCTCCATTTCTTTCTTTTCGTACAGACAATCATTCAGATGTGACACGTTCGCACTTTGCAAAGATGAGAAAAGCTCAGATCCGGCGGGTCACCTCTAGCTTGTCGGCACGGAGGAGTTTCTGGCTGGAGGAGGAGCCGGCGGTCACGGAGACGGGCGGGCTGCCGGGGACGATGACGGGAGCGCTGGGCAGGATGTCTGCGGGGACCAGGCCCATGCTGTGGGACATCGGAGTCAGGTAAGGCGCATAGCTCAAACCGGCGTTGGAACCCAAGCCCTGGGTGACCGGGAACGTCTGGCGTGGACGGAGAGAAGATCAGAAGTTAGACCCTTTTTGTTCCTGCAGACTTTGCAAGAAGCTACAGCAACAGTGAGGGAGAAGGAGCAGATGTAAAGAAATGAAAAAGAAGGACTGGAAAATGAGAAACAGGAGATTATTATTATTATTTTTGTCTCCTGCAAAGATTTTGCTGAGCAGGCATGTCCTGTTTAGTTACACTGCCGTTACATCGTTGCAGTTAAAAACTTCTCAGCTGCTGAGGAGCTCCTAAAGAGCAGCGTTAATTAAAAAAAAAAAATCATAACATTATCCGTTTCAGAGACCGAGCCCAAAGAATGCAACAAAAGGGTTGAAAAATGTCAACACCGACCACGGGCTGCATGGTGGTGCCGGGGATCATAAACTGCATCTGCTGAGCCAACATGGCGGCCGCCGTCTTCTGCTGGATCAGGTTGTTCCGCCCGTTGATCTCCAGCTGGGTCTTCAGGTGTGCGGGTGGGTGGAGGTACTTGCAGTTCTCTCGCGTGCAGCGGCCCTGAGGAATCATGGGAAAAAGAGAGAGACGGAAAGAAAGAAGAGCCAGGTCAGCATCAGTCTTGACTGAAAACCTTAAGAAGAAAAGTACTGCACTGCACCGGGCACATTATACGCCCCTCGACAAACTATTATACAGCAAAGACATGTGACCTTGATTTGTGACCTTGATGTTAGAGCTGGGGTGATTAAAAATTGATGCAATATTCCATCTACTAATGATGCACAAGTATACAAAGCTTTGGTAAGTTATCTTGAGTGTATCTGAGGACTTCAGCAGGACAAAGACCTTGTATGACTTTTAACCTTGATTTGTGACCTTGGAATTGAAGCGGGGCTGATAAAAGGGTACAGGATGCTCAGTCTCGTGGTGATGCGTATATGTATAAAGTTTTGTTAATTTTGAACGTATCTGAATTTTGGCGGAACAGACAATTACAGTGCATAGCTTTTGACCTTGATTTATAACCTTGAAATTGGAGCTGGGCTGATAAAAAAGTTATGAGACACTGACTAGTGGTGATGCATATCTGTATCAAGTTTTGTTTAAATATCTTGAGTGGATCAGAAGTTTTGGCAGGACGAGCAATTACCTTGAATGATTTTGACCTTGATTTGTGACCTTGAAATTCAAGCTGGGCTGATAAAAGTGTACAGGATGCTCAGTCTCTTGGTGATGCACGTGTGTATCAAGTTTTGTTAATATTGAGCGTATCTAAAGTTTTGGCGGGACAGACAATTAAAGTGTATGCCTTTTGACCTTGATTTATGACCTTTAAATCGGAGATGGGTTGATAAAAAGGCATGTCACACTGGTGTTGCATATCTGTATCAAGTTTCATTTAAATATCTTGAGTGGATCAAAAGTTTTGGCAGAAAAAGCAATTATCTTGAATGGTTTTGACCATGATTTTTGACCTTGAAATTGAAGCTGGGCTGATAAAAGGGTACAGGATGCTCCATCTAGTGGTGATGCATATGTGTATCAAGTTTTGTTAAATTATTGTTGAGCAGATCTGAAGTTTTGGCGAGACAATTAGTGTATGCATTGTGACCTTGATTTGTGACCTTGAAATTGGCTATGGACTGAAAAAAGGATATTGGATGCTCTGTCTAGTGGTAATCAACACGTGTATCAAGTTTCATTAAATTATCTTGAGTGGATCAGAAGTTTTGGTGGAACAAGCAATTATCTTGTACACTGACCTTAATTTGTGACCTTGAAACTGGAGATGGGCTGGTAAATGGCGCTCTATCTAGTGGTGATGCATATGTTTATCAAGTTTCGTTAAATTATTTTGAGCGTATCAGAAGTCATGGGCGGAACAACAGAAAGTTTCCAAACGTATGGAAACTACCACAAGTCGTCTTTCCCTGGGCGTATAGAAACACGAGGTGCAACAACTTCAAACACAACAAGGTGCAACGACTTCAAAGACAGGCTTCACAACAGTTTGAGATGAAAAACGGTTTCCGGTTTGTTTGCACGTTCACCTTGCTAAGTCTTGTTCTACATCACAAACAACGCAGACAGGAAGAGAAGGATCCTGAGCTGAATCTCGGAAGCTCTCTGGTGGATCTCATCAGTGGAAATGCAAACGGCCGGTTGGGTTTGAGAAACCGTGGTGGATGAAGGTAATTATCCCGTCAAACCAGAGGCTAATGGCAAACACAATGACAAAATAAGGGTCTGCTCTGCAGTGCTCATGGAAAAAATAGTTGAGGAGAAGAGGACGAAGGTCAGGAGGGAGCAGAAGAGACAAAGAGTGTGGCCTGTGGAGTGGACCAGTATGAACGCTCCTGAAAGGAAGCAAAGAGATAACGAGAAAAAGGACACGACATGGCTGCCATGACACTACATGTCTGTAAATGTGAGAGGGCAGAGGGGGCTGAAGATAAATTAGAACCAGTGTAGCACAAGGAGCTCTGCTCCTCCGACTGAAAACCTCTCAACTCCGTGACACAGACCAGCCGCGGCACCGTGGCCCAATTAGCTGCATCATTCCCATCGTGATTCCTCTAATTTCCACTTACGAGCAAATACGACAGGCCTGCCTCATGTCAACGCTCTGATTGGTGACGGTTGAATTTAATTACAGTACTCGAGGGCAGCGCTCAAACACCGTTTCAAGTCCGACAAAATTACAGCATGCTGTGTGGAAGAGATTTCTCGAATACTCCGGTAGTCTGCAATGATTTGTTTCACTTCCGGCAGCAAATACAGCAGAGTGGAGTGATTTGTAAAAGTTGTATCGAACCGAACAAGCTTAAAGTCCAGTAAGAGAAATAATAAATGTATACCTAAACAGTCAGCTAGTTGTCTTTAATGTTAAACAGTGTCTATACCTTTGTCTCAACGTTAACACCTTCTCAGCTTCTATTCCTTCATCTTTAGCGTCTGTATTTTTGAATTTAGTGTCTAAAACATCTTCAACAAAGACCTTTGTCTTGAGCATCTCTATCTTCGTCTTACGAGTCTACCTGTATCTTCAGCATCTTTATAGTAGTCTTTAGCATTTATATATTTGTCTTTAGCATCTACATCTTCCATATTCAGCATTGATACCTTTGTCTTTAGCATCTACCGGTATATTTATGTCTTCAGCATCTATATCTTCTTATACATCTTCTACACTGGAGTCTTCTTTCAGCCGTTTGGAGACACCACAGCGAGTCATCCTCCTCCATCTCACTGTCCTCTGCGATCAATAAACTTAACGTATCAGCTCATAAAGCCAGTTTAATTTTTCATCCCAGTCTTATTTGAACACTGCTACAACTTATTTTAAATTGAAATCTTGATAAAATAAATATTTCTTATGTCACTGGGACCCTGTGTACACAATTTCGTTCCACCACATGATGTACCACATCTGGTGCGAATGACAAACTCTTGACTCTGATTTTATGTTTCAATCCAGTAGGCGTGTCAGCAGTTTGTAAAAAATCTACTGTATTTTGGTTGTGTTAAGTGTTTATCGGTAAACATTTCAATTTAAACAATCAAACTTTATTTTAATATAAATTAGAGGGAAAATACATATTCTGTGATGATACTGTAGGTCAAGTAACATTAAAAATATTAAAATTGGTATTGGCAGACAAAAGTTTTTTTTTTTTTTTTTTTTTTTTAATTGGGCAGTGGACTCGGATCTCTACAAATAATATGCTTCCAGGTCATGTTTTTATTTTCAAAGTAATGTAAAATTCATAATTAAAATATATTCATATATGTTTTATGAGCTCAATAGAATTAGTTTACGTTTGTCAGTTTCAACCTAGTCTGCGCACTAGACGTTAAACATAAATTTAATTAATACAACAAAATATAAGCGTATCTAGTAACCACTATATTTGGAAAGAGTCTTGTGGGTTTAGATACAAACACTATTATATATTTCTCTGTTAACATTTGAAACTTTAACGTTTTCAGATGAATGCAGAAACACTGAGATCGTTGCTGTTTTTCACTTTACACAAGGAGGGTACGAGAAAAACACTTTAATCAAAGACGGCTCGAGGTAGAATCCTTGTTCTCAGTGCAAACATCAGATGTTCTCAGACTAATAAAACCGAGCTGTCCGGTTCCACCGGTCTGATATTAAAGGTACACCACAGAGCATCAAACAACAACTTGATTCTGAATACAAAAATAATCATTTTTAAGCTCTACAGGATTCTTGAACTTTAATATCAGTTAGAAAATAAAAAGTAACCATCCATGTTGGAAGGGGTCAACCTCCAAAATCTGGTATAAAGGATACATGGTCCTACCATAACCCCTCAGTCCTCCTTCATGGTTCTCAAGTTATTGCCTACCTACACATGTGCATACTACTACACACACCGCCCACACACACATGCACACGGTGCTGTAGAGACACACAGCTGTGTTCATACGTATCCAGAACAAAGGAACAATGGTAGCGCTGAACGCTGCAACCAGAAGCCTCGCTGGTGTCAAAAATAATTAGAGCCCTGCACGTCGGCGCCACCAGAAGTGGTAAAAGATGTGTGTGTCTGTGTTGTACGGGTGTCTTGAGTTATCAGCGGCCACGAGGAAGGACGCGTGGGCTGGTGTAACTGTGCAGAAGAAACCGTGTGGGCGGGTGCGAGGAAGGGAGCTGGTGCTGAAGCTGAGCTCTGGACAGCATCCCAGACGGAGTCCGCGGGGAAGCGGCGCACCCTGTAGGGGTTCAGACGCACAAACACACAACGAAGAACCTTGTGGCGCACATTGTTGGCTTTCTTTGGCCTGACCCTCAGGTTTGTGATTTCTCATCATTTACCAGTTTAAAGTGTTGAGATAAATGGTTTTGGTGAGTTGCTCAAACGCTCATCAGTTGTCTTACTGTGTCCTCGTGTCACTTCCTGTTTGAGAACCGATCTGTTATTATATATAGAAACCTGTTAAGTTTGGGCTTCTAGCAAATTGTACTGGGCATCGTTTTTTTTCTGAAGAATATCTAAATCGCAAACACATAAAAGCAAAAAGCTAAATTTTGATAGAGTACATGTGCTCCTACTCATATATAACAATGACTCCCCAACGTTTCGTTAGACCTACAAAATAAAAGCTGTAGAGATATGTGACCCTAACTACTGTTGTTTGAAGTATAAAAATGCTGCCATTAACTCAAGGAACATTATCAGCCATAATATTATTTGTTTCATTTATTTATGGTGCCTGTTTTTGTCCCCCATCGCAGAGCAAAGAGGGGGAACTGGAAATGCCCTCCCTCCTGTCCACCCGACTGTCCTCTGAGCATGATAACTTGAAATACAAGCAAGGTACAGACTTCCATTTTTGTGTGTGGCTGCATTTAGGCAAGAACAAAGGTACTTTTTGAGAATTGGGTTGCTGCAACAAAATCCAAGATGACCACTAAATATATTTATGTAAACCAACTACAGTACTCTGATCATTTGAGGAAATTTTGGTTTCAAGTGTTTATATCGCTTAAAAGTATAGTTACGTCAAATGATTAGGGCAGTCAAAGATTAATCTATGGAGGCCAAGGCCCCCCATTAGCCAACCCCTGGCTCCGCCCCTGGTTGTGGATAAAATTGCTCCCTTCGCTCACCAGAAACCCATCCTTCTGCTCTGCCTTGGACAAGACAAGTAACCTTCCTCTGTTCTTCTTCACTATAAAATTAGTGTTAAGTGTATTTTCTTCCCTGCAGTATTTTTTCCTGCCTTGGTTCGCTCCGTTACCCTCTAGCTACATCCGTCTACAAAGACCTGCAGCAGCCAAAACAGTCTTGTTTGGTGCGATTGTTAAATGGGAAAAAACACAGATCGTTATAAAAACAACATGATGTAAATATACTGCGATGTTTAGATTTTTCAGTTCCAGTGAGTCCGGAGCTCTTAACGGAGAACGTAAACATTATTGCGACCGCATTCTGAGCTGCTCTTATACTGCAATGCAATGGTTCCAAACCCTGGTCCTTGAGGAACACCGTCCTGCATGCTTTAGTTGTTTCTCTGCTTTAACACACCTGATTCAGCGATTTAATTACTTCAAGTTCTGCAGAAGACTGTTAGTCATTTGTTCAAATCAGGTGTTGGAGCGGAGAAGCAACTAAACCATGCAGGATGGTGTTCCTCAGGGATCGGGGTTGGGAACCACTGGATGTCTTCCTGCAGTTAACGGTTGTTTAAAATATAAACGCTGTTCTAATTGTAAACAGGTTCGGACAGAAAACGACTCTCTCTTGAGTCAGCTGTGCTACAGGAGTGTCTGATTTAGTGTTGGGTTTTAGATTAATTGACCAACCGGAGCGAGAGACGAGTCGAGGGAACGTTTTCTGATCCTTTATCTGTCAGAAGGATTACGAAAGAGTCCAGCTGCATTTTTGAAGCTTAGTAGAGAGGTGTCCGCAAAGGGAACCTGTTTAATATGCATAAAAATGTAAAACGTTATCCTCAGAACATAAACACAAGATCCATTAGTAACAGGCATTAGCGGTGTTTGCCGGGGCTTCTTGGAAGGCCTTTCCTCGACCCTCCGTCTCCTTCATCGTCGTCTGAATGGTCAAAGAGATGACTGCTGTGTGTCTGTGGGTGGCGCAGACACAGAGTGGCCAGTCTTACACCGGCTCTGAAGAATAGGGCTTCAGTTGTGGGCCTCTTCCTTCACCACTGTAACATTTGCATTTTCCACTCAATGGGCGCTTTATCTCCGGGCCTGCTGGAAACAGAAAGCGGCCGCCTATGGAAGAGCCGTAAACGTCCTCATAAAGTCGACTGGGAACACCTTCATGTTGCAGAGCTGTGCCGGTGGCTTATTCTCCCCCATCAACAGTCAAATCAGAGAAACAATACTGAAACATTAGGCTTTGCCTTGGGAATCTGAGATGTGTGTGATTCTACATGAAGCCATCAGGTGTGTTTGTTTGTTCCAGGGCGGTTTTCTATATCTTATTAAAGCTGATGTCTTTGTCATGCCTCCACATTGATCGATGTGAGCGCGACTGGCTTTATTGGCAGATCTGGAAAAGAAAATCGCGGATAAAGACAAATGGGGGGAGATAAGCAGAGTCAGCGCAAAGCAGGCCGATATGGAGGGATGGTTGATTGCGCCGGCAAGACCAAGAGGCAGAGCTTTGGGTCGGACAGATGGGATTGTGATTAACGGTGGTCAAACACAACAAGGTTCACAGTGATTCTGCAAATGAGAAGAAATCTAAGTATCTTATTTTCCAACAGGGAGAGAAGAATAAACAGTAATTGTTCTAGTGACTGAAAAGAACTGGATTGTTTAAAACCCTGCCGTTTTGGTTGGCCGTGTCCATCAGTCATCTTTCTCCAGTTTATCCGATTGTGCTATACGCTGTGAAACAACTGCGACCTCGGAGAAACTGACTCATTTCTCAGATATGAAACCTGCAACATGTGATCTCCTACAGCACTGAGAGTATCTCCTTTCTGTAGTGTGACCTCCTGCTGTAAGTACATCTGCAAAGAGTACCACATATGGCACATCAGACAACTGTCAACCACCTGTTATACAGCAACCTGTAGCAATGGACTGAACAAGCAAAGACCTTGTAAACTTTTGATCTTGATTTGTGACCTTGCCCTTGAAGCTGTGGTGATGAAACGTGCAATGATGCTCTGTCTAGTGATGACGCATCTGTAAATGAAGTTTTGTTAACTTGAGCGGATCAGGAGTTATGGGGGGGGGACCAGAGAAAGTGCGGCCATACGTATAGTCTCTGTATGTACGTACTGACGGACGAAGACTATACCAAAATACAGGGGTCCTCAACCACGAAAATAAATTACAAAATACTATTTTGTTAGCACTAGTCATGATGGGTGCATCACTTCACCTGCCTCTCTTCTTACCCTGATGCACCCATCACTCTGGAACAAGGTAAATCTGGA
>JARVLU010000665.1:6495599-6511170 GCA_031762415.1 Simpsonichthys santanae
TGGTTTAAGGACCATGGTATCCCTGTTCTTAACTGGCCAGCAAACTCACCTGACCTTAACCCCATAGAAAATCTATGGAGTATTGTGAAGAGGAAGATGTTACACCAGACCCAACAATTCAGAAGAGCTGAAGGTCACAATCAGATCAACCTGGACTCTCATAACACCTGAGCAGTGACACAGACTGATTGACTCCATGCCACAACACATTGCTGCAGTAATCCAGACAAAAGGAGCAACAAGTACTGAGTGCTGTACATGCTCATACTTTTCAGTTGGTCAACATGTCTAAAAAATGAATTTTTTATTGGTCTTAAGTAATATTGTAATTTTCTGATACTGAATTAGTGGTTTTCATTAGTTGTCAGTTACAATCAACATAATTAAAAGAAATAAACATTTGAAATATATCAGTCTGTGTGTAATGAATGAATATACAGTAATGTACAAGTTTCACTTTTTGAATGGAATTACTGGAAAAAAGAAAAAAAAACTTTTCCATGATATTCTAATTTTATAACCTGCACCTGTATGAGGCATTAAACGATGCTGGATTGTTTCAGTCCAGCTTAGAGCTGAAACAGATCTTAGAGGAGACATGTTCTTGGTAATCCCCAAAGTAAACAGAAGCCGAGAAGACATTTAAACAAGTCATTGTAGTAAATTAGCCTAAAAACAAGCCGAACGTTCAAACGCTTCGTTGACTTGGCGTGCTTTCCCGTCGCTGTAAAACAAGAGTAACCCCTTCGTCTTGTTCTCTCTGGAGCGTCACCTTTCAGGGTTTTTTGTTTTTTTTAAAAGGGGCCTCTGTAATCGCTGGCCAAGTTCTGCCTGGTAGCGCACGACCCCGATCAGGTGAGAAGACCCAGGAAGCAGAAAGAGGGCGTAAGGAGGTAAAAATCGGCCCATTTGAAGTGTTTAAGTTAAAAATACAAAGGTCTCTTTGAGAAAGACGAAGCAATGGAGAAAGAACGTCTCTGTTTACATTAAAAATATAATTTAAACGAAGTGTTTGGCTCGTGGGCACATTGAGGCAGACAGAACCAGAATTCCTAGACTGACAAAACCACAATTGCTTTATGAAGTGTAAAAATTATAAAAAAAAGTTTTAGAAGAATGTCAAAACAGGATGACAAACGGTGTCCTCCTGAGCTGACCTCAGTCGCATCAGAGAGATGAAGAGTCAAAAGTTTAAATAAGATTGTTATAATAAACAAAAACCAGGAAGTGCCCCTTTGAAGTCACTTCCTGTTTCACTTTGATTGCAATTTTACCCGTTTTATGTGACAAAATGATACAATATTATGTGTATTATGTCACTTTTGTATCTGTAGGATGTGCTAATGCTAACCTACTGAGGAGCTAACAGTTCATCCAAATGAAGCTAATAGCAAAGAAGAACGTTGCCATCTTAAAACAAAAAAATATATATTTTAGTAACTTTTAAATCACAGTCAAACTCGTGCCGCATGGTTATTTATATCTACATTAACATTTAGGACGTCTACAATTTGGAGCACTACCAGCAGGAACGCCACGGTATTTCTTGCTGGAATAGCGCAGATGTGACAGTGACGTAAAGCTTTTAAAAAACAGTGTTTGTGATAATCATTTTAAAATCTTTCAGACTGGACAAGACAGCAGCAATTAATTGTGGTCTTTGCCAAAGCCATTACGGCGTCAGTCAGGCCAGCGTTAAATGTTATTTATTCAAACTGAGGTCACTGGAAGAGCCATCTATAGTAGGTAAGATAATGTTTGTTCATAACCTCTCCACATAACTCCACTTTGATAGGTTTGAACTATATATTTAGGCTAATTCATGATATTTAATAAGTGAAAATAAGCAAAATGTACTAAAAGCTAACAAAGCTAAAAGATGATGGGAAGGTCAACAGTTAAATTGCAGACTTTCAGTAAAGAAATTCATAGTTCGGTGATTTTAAAAAGCATTCAAGCTGACGGCCATCTTGAAAACTAACTCAGATGGCTTCTGTTTGGTGGTTGTATACAGCAAGACAGCTGAGTCCAAGAATAGCCGCACTGCGGCGACTCAAGGCGATCGGATGTTCATCTACTGGACGAGGCATGGTAACGTTAGAGGAAGTCACTGCGTAAAAAAAAAAAAAAAGCTGAATACACACAAACTTGCATCGCTGGTGGCGAGGAACACAGCAGACCTCCCTGGCCTTTAGCATCATAGGTCAGGCTACGCTGCTAACTGAGACCTGATGTGGACGGCCTACACCCGCCGACCGTTGACAGCTGCCACGGCACGTGTAAGAAAAATAAACTAACGTGTGTGTCTTACCTTTAGCGAGTCAAAGCAGGCGATCACCCTCCCGTTCTCCACCTGGCAGCTCTTGGGCGGGTGAGCGAACTTACACTCTTCGTCGCTACGCGAACAAGTCCCTCTCTGAAACTGCCGGCACACTTCCAGGGTCAGCCATTTGGTGTCGCGCATCGAGGCGATGTTCAGCGCCATATCGAGGGAGAGGAGCCGCTCGGTTCGGAGAGGACAAGGTCTCTCAGTAAAAGTTTGTTTTTTAATGTGGGATGAAAACTAAAACCGGTGGAGCATGGAGCTATAAATACTCCTCTTCAAGGCAAAGGATGAGGTTTGTCCTTGCAGAGAAGAAAGACGTCTCGGTGACCTGAGCATGAGAATGCACGGCTGTGGAGTCGTGGAGTTCGTCAATTAAACAAAGGAGTGCTCATCGATCAGTCAGTCTTAAGTTTGGCCCTCTGACAGAGGAGGGGGCGTCACTGGGATGAACCACCGTCTTCAAAATATCCTTGTTCTGAGCGATGAGTGCGTGTCCTTATTCGAAGGTGTGATGGCACTTGGCCAGCGGTGAAGCAGCGTCACCTTTTTAACTCAAAGCAAGAGTCAGGAAGGGGTGGGGGGGCTTGTGGTTGACCTTTGACCTGCCACAGCTGCACAGAGGTGAATCTGGAGCTCTTCAGAAACACTTGGGAATCTTCAGGTAGGGATGCTGTCTCAAAAGGCACTTTCCATCAGAGACCTGAAACAAAGAGGAAGGAGAAATAATCGGTGAGCTTCATTAACAACCAGAAGACCAATATAAAACTTTAACATGTCGGTTGATGCATTTCAATCAGGATTTAAGATGAATGATTAATATCCATCCATCCATCCAAAGAGATATGGATGATGGATGGTTGGATGGATGGATGGACAATGGATGGATGGATAGATGACTAATAGATGACTGATAGAAGACTGATAGCTAGATGATGGATGGATGGAAGGATGATGGATGGATGGATGGATGGATGGACAATGGATGGATGGATAGAAGACTGATAGCTAGATGATGGATGGATGGAAGGATGATGGATGGATGGATGGATGGATGGATGGATGGATGGATGGATGGATGGATGGATGGATGGACAATGGATGGATGGATAGAAGACTGATAGCTAGATGATGGATGGATGGATGGATGGATGGATGAATGATAGATGACTGATAGAAGACTGATAGCTTGATGATGGATGGATGGATGGATGGATTGATGGATGGATGGATGAGGGATGGGTGGATGATAGATAAATGATATATGTTTGACATATGATTGACAGATGATTGATAGATGACTGATAGATGATGGATGGATGGATGATAGATGACTGATAAATGGATGATTAATGGATGATGGACGGTTGGATGATGGATGGATGGACAATGGATGGATGATAGATGTTTGACAGATGATTGGTAGATGACTGATAGATGATGGATGGATGATGGATGGACGATGGATAGATGGATGATAGATGGATGATGGATGGATGGATGATAGATGACTGACAGATGGATGATGAATGATGGATGGTTGGATGATGGATGGATGGATAGATGGATAGAAATTAGGGTGATGGGTGAGACAGAGACATATGTGTATTTATGCATGCTTGGGGGGACAACAAGTCCACTAGCTATCCATCATGTATTAAAAACAATCAGTGAAGACTTGAAGACTATTTCCACAGGACAACAGGACTGAGACAGAAAGAACTGGTACAATAAAGAATAAAAGCCTCAGGGTCTGGTCTGAAGAGCCACACATGTTGTCTCGGTACGACCAACAGAAAAAAACTGCAGCGCTGCACTAATCTGGGCAGCCGTCCAGCAGCCGGAGAGGGGCCGAGACAGATGCTGCCAGACGTGATTATGACGCCGCTCCGTGTCACAATACTCTCTCTGGTAAGCTCAAATTAGGGACCAGCGGCTCAGTTCCTAGACCTGTTAACACTCGAGCATCTGATTGCGGAGAACGATGAAACGACTGTTGAAGCAACAATCTGAGGAAGTGACCTTTAGCTTGGGAGAAAGAAATCTATTGCTGAGCTACTGCGCAGGGAGCCCTCTTCTTGGAACATCTGGAAATGTTTTCTTGGTAACTGGGGACGGTAGAGGGGGTTGAGGAGAAGATTGTAAAAATATAAAACTCTGCTTGAAAGATGGTCCTTTTATATTTGTTAAATACCACATGGAATGAAATCTCTGCCAACTTTTCCAGGCATGGGCATACACCAGTCATCAAACCATTATAGAGCAATGCCACGGACAAGCAAAGACCTGTTATAACCTTTGACCTTGACCCTAGAGTTGGGGTGATGAAAAGAGTACGTGACACGTTGTCTAGTGGTGGTACAAATGTGTACGGAATTTCGTTAAATTATCTTAAGTTATGGGCAAGACAAAAGAAAGTTTACAAACATATGGAGACTGTACTGTAATACATACGCCTAAGTATAAGTGCTGTGTCGCCATCATTGTATGTTCCCATACAATGACAAAACTTGTTTTCTGCATTTAACCCATCGCACCTGGGATATACCTAGGTGGAGCAGTGGGCAGCTACTGAGCACCCGGGGAGCAATTAGGGATTAGGTGTCTTGCTCAGGGATACCACGAAATGCGGGAGTGGTTGGGAGTTGAACTGCAACTTTCTGGTCCCAAGTCTACCACATCCCGGCCCCTACGAGCTGGCCCTATGAGGGGTGTATCAAGAAAAAAGGAGATGCCTATCTCAAACAATCATTTTACGATTATAAGAAAAAGTTGTGATGATTCAAAAGGTACTCGACTAGTAAAAGTATATGAATCTCGCATATTAGCAATAAAGCCAAAGTTGTAATTAAAGTTGTATTCTCCCTCAACAGGGTATCAGGTGAGTGCCACTCCATTTTCAAGAGAACGCTGGTTTGAAAAGCAGCAGAATTGTTAGAGAAGAATAAAGAGGTCCCAACAAATAGTGAAGGCAAACTGAAGCATCAAATGGATAAATAACCAAAGCGGTCTTTCTTTGACTGGTCTCAATATGAGAATCATATACTGTAGTCCCACTTTATTGCTGATTGTGTGAAATGAGATCAGAAGAATCTTTGCCCGAACGTCCTGATGGTGGGGCACTGCTCCCCAAGGCGAGATTCAATTTCCCATCATGTCCCCCGCGGGGAGAACCGATCGCTTCAGTCAGGTAAGAATCGTGTCAGCTCCGACCTTTAACAATTAATCTCATCTTATTTTTAGAAGCCAGAGGATGTCTGCGATCAAGCTAACCTAGTTTGTCAGGGTGTGAGGAGACGACGACACCAGGCCGGGAATGATGGTGAAATGTTGAGGTTTAACATTATACATGTAATGTAAATGAAGGTTTACATCTATAAACACAGGCTGATGGTGTCAGTGAAGGACTTGGTTCAGATGAACGGTTCGAAACAGACTCAGACTACATTCAGGAAATGTTTGCGGTGAAAGAATCGTCAAAACAAGCGGTGCGGAGTCAAGATCAAAATGAGCCTCTATAGGGGTGAGAGCAAAATAAAACGTACATGAATGAACTTGAACACAGCACTGATAAAAGAAACGAGGATAACAGAAAAACATGACTGTCATAAGCAAACTTTAGTCAGATTTTTGTGCACATTAAACAAGGTCGGAGTCTTAAACATATTTAAGACTCCGACCTTGTCCCTTCAACCCTGCATACAGCAATTTTATCTACAACCAGGGGCGGAGCCAGGTGGCCCCAAACATTTGAAGAAACTACACTTTTCAGCAATATGAAAACTAGAAAGCCTTGTTTCCTCAAAGGATAGGGGTGACTGGTTTACATGTATGTATATGGTGCTGGCCATCTTGGATTTTGACGTGGAAACCCAAGTTTCGAAAGGAACTTCTTTTACTGTATACTAAGAAGTAGCCATCTATACATCTATTATCTTTACCAGCTTCTTCCTTTTAGCCACATACCAAAACAGAAGTCAGTATCTCACTTATTTTCCAAGTTAATGCGCTCACAACAATCACAGATGGATGGAGGGTATTTCCAATTCCCCACTTTTTGCTCCACGATGGGGGACAAAAAAAACTAGTTGAGGTCACAAATATCTAGATAGTCGTGTCCGATTTGTGCATTCAGCAGAACTTTCAGGACAAAGCTTTTCATAAGAACTAACCACACACTTTTTGATGAGGAGGCATACCAGACAACACCAAGGTAACATTTGTCTGACAGTCCCTTCAACCCTGAAAGATTACTTCATAGAATACCTAATGGCTGTTTAAGATAAATTGAGTTTTTCCTGGGGCATGAAGCTACATGGCTACTTAAGCACTCTTTGGTGAGGGAATAATAATCTCTGCCTTGTGACAGAGAGCTTCTATTCCTTTAACACAAAATTATTACCCGGTGAACAATAAAGACAGCGTTTGAAATCCTGAAGGTGTCAAGCATTAGACAAAAGGACTTGAACCGAGAATAAAAATGGACAGACAGGGTGACCCACAGAAGCAGGACTGAGATGTGAAGAAATGCACCGGGGTACTAGACTGTATGGATTATTGACGCTTACAAAGGCCAGCTGGTGGGGACATTATCTTGGTCAGTCTGCTTAGCTGAATGAGAGTCAGTAAGACCGGGGTGTCTCGAGTGAAAGTCATTGGCTTGACCTCTGAATACCACGGATGCAGCCCATTAGTCTGGTATCTGTGCAGTCTGGCTGCGTGGCCTGGTTTATCTTTATGGCTTGTGTTTGCTCAGCAGACGATAAGCTACCTGCCTTTATGCCAGGAGAGTGTATGCCTTTAAAAACATTTGCCACTGCATTGGCAAAGTGCTTTCATAAAATATAAAGAAACACCAATGGCTGTGAGGCATAAGAAGGGTTCTTGGGAGGTTTTATTTTAATTTATTATTGTTTTTATGCTGTAAAACTGTGGTTGAACAGTCACTTGCACAGCAAAGAGGAACAAGGGGTCAGGACAGACAGAAATTAGGGAAAATTTTGAGAAGCCTGGCATGGTTGTTCTTGTCATTGTCTTAACTCAGAATGATCTGACCAGATCACTGGAAAGAATCGGACGAGGGCCACATCATGTACTCTGACCCTTCCCAGTCTGCCATGGTCTCTTGACACACATCGATAAACCAACAAGGTGTTTCAAGAACCACCGCCGGCCTAAGCTACAGATGCTTGAGCCTAATTTTGCCAAGTGTCATTAACAAGTACGGGTGAGGGAGCTGTCTAGAGCCAAACCAGTGCTAAGCTACTGTTGGGAGGCAACACAAGAAGCATTTTACTGAGTCAGCAGGTAAGTGTGCCCCATATTATAATAGCCTTGGCTTAACCGCTGACCCACATAGCACAGAGGACTGGGCTTTCCTCTCCTCATCTGTGTTCTGCTTTGAAAGGACATTTTAATATGAGCTTTGATGAGAAAAGGCAAGAGGATTTAAAGCTTATTTGAACGATGTCACCTCCTATACTAGGTAAATGTTTTTCTAAGTGACCTTGTCCGTTTTGCAGGGAGTCAAGCAGGAATCAGGTGGACAAGTATCAAGTTCAAGTCAACTTTATTGTCGAATATTACTGAATGGTGAAAACTGGAGACTGGACTTATTAACCTGCTTTAAGCTCGACTCAACAAACTGTTTCGTTTCTAGCCAACAACCTTCCGTTGGGGACTATGTCCATTCTATTTTCAACAGGAAGGGTTGGACTGTTGTTCCATTTTAGAAAACACCCACTTCCCCTGACCCACTGCCAGACGCATGGCACCACTCTGGCCTTCATGCAGGCCATAATATGCACTGGTTGAGCGTGGATCTAAATCTAAAGCTAGGGTTACCTCCGCCGTGCCCTGTTTAACTCAACGGTTAATTATCACGAGAGTTTCGTTAAATAGGTAAACTTCCAGCTACTAGTTGTGTTCTGGACGAACCACGCCACTTTGCACGAGTCGTGAGGTAAAACTTGGCAACGTGACAAGCTTTCTGCTAGACAGTGAAAAAATGTGTAGCTCGTGGTTGGGTTAAAAAAAAAAAAGAGCCCCAGACATTTGAAGACTCTCTTGTAAACAAGTCCCCGAGGCTCAATGGGATTAACCTGTATAAATAAAGGTTGAAAGTGAGAAAAGAGGCAAGCCGAGTGCTGTGATAATGTCGTATCCCCCGGGAGTTGAAAGGAAAAGTCCATTTCAAGGACAGGAAACTGCAGTGCATGTAGTTACTGCAGTTATCCCACTCTTTACTTCTTTTCCTTTCTCGTCCTCTCCTCTCACACAGATACAACATTCCCACAACTCCCACCCCCAGCCCCCCCCAGACTGGTATGCAGCACGCTGCAGCGAAACTCCTCGATCTATGAAGGGGGGGGGGGGGAGCCACGACAATTTTGTCCCACCTCGTTTCCCGTCCCTGGAGTGCCGCCGTGTGCTTCCTTCTCGTGGCTGTGCTGCCGGGCTGCGTTGCGTCTCTACCCTTCAGCCCCGGCGGGTGGAGTGAACGACCGCCTGAACTGTTGTCATTCCTCGCGAGCTGCCGAGCACCGCAACCAGAGGTCCATGCTTGAACTGGTGGTGGTGGTGTGGTGTGGTGGGTTGGGGGTTCTCCCTCTATCAGTTGCAGAGCGAGTGAACAGACAGGCGGGCAGGAAGCAGGAGAGTGCCGACTCAAACTCTTTGGCTGTCCTGCCCACCAGCCTGCGGCGAATCCCCGCCCCTGAACAGCGCTGGCCAATCAGATCCCAGCTCTCCCCCCTCCTCATTGGAAGGGAGTTGATGATGGACGGGACGAATTCTGCGCTTACAGCGACGAGCCCTGCATGAAGATCTTAAGAGGTATTTCCCCAGTTTCACGCCCTTCTGAGCCAAGTGTCATGTCACCCTTCGCCATTCGGTCCGGCTCAGATACGTTTAAATCCAAACCAGTCGCGAGAGCCAGCTTGTGTGTAGAAAAAGCCCAGCAGGACACCACGCTGCCGCAGCTGCACGATGGAGATCAGCACTGTCCTTGTCTGTGTTCTATCATCGCATTTACCACCATCCCCCCCAGGAAACCAGAGCACTACACCTGCTCCCCCCTCCACCTCCCATTTCTCCTCTACCTCTTCTCAGCATCTGTCCTCTAAACTCGTCCACCCCACACTCCTGTAAGCACCTTTCTCGTGTCCTCTCCTGACTCCTCTTCATCCCTCCCTTGTTCTGTTCACTCCATCACTTTACCAGCCTGGAAACTGACCCAACGTTTCTGTTAATGACACAGAATGTAGCTTGATGAACTGTCTGCCCCCCAACCCCCCCAGAACTGATGAGTCAGAGATCCAGCTTCATGACTTTTCCATCCGGACTCGATGGAACAGCTGTGGCGCCCCGTCTCGCCTCTGTTGCGGGTGACGCAGCAGCCTGGGTGCTTCGATAACTAAATTTAATCTAACGCTTCGCCTGCAGTTCACCTGCTGAGTGGTCCTCTGGAGAGACGGAGGGTTTGGACGGTCGAGCGAGCTCTGCAACTAACGTTGACGTCACCTCAAGCAGCGGGGGCACCTGTAGGGAAATAGACGAGCGCTAAAGAGGAAGGTGGAGAACGTCACCTTACCGTCTGCGTCATGTGCACGGATACGGAGCAAATAAACGATAACTAAGTGAATAATTACAGGTCTAACGTTCCTTGAATCTTACTGGACATTGCGAGACGTCCCACTCAGACATGGAACTCTGGATTTGTCATAAAATATGGAGCCACATGCAACAAACTGAGCACTGTTTGCTTCGCGTACATTAAAGTAACGGTTCTACAGCTGGTTGGTCTAATACAGGGGACCAAGGTCCTGATCCGGACCCAGATCTGTTCTTAAATTTCAGTAGAATTTAAACATTTTCTATCAGGTCACAAAAAAAAGTTAAATCATGTCATCTGTATTGTTTTATCTTTCATCTGAAAGACTTCATCAGTCTGAGGCCTGACAACCCAGATCTGTCTTATAAATAGCAACTTTCTTTCCAACATTTTCCTGGAATTAAATTGAGCTTTTCTAGGATTTACCGTACTTTTTGGACTATAAGGCACACTTAAAATTCTTTAATTTTCTCAAAATTCGACAGTTCACCTTATATCCCCGTGCGCCTTATGTATTAATTCTGGTTGTGCTTTCTGATCTAGAACTAGGCCTGTCGCGATGAAACAATAAATCACTTAATCGCATGATAAATGAAAATTATCAACTTAATTTTCATTTATCGGCTTAATCGTTTCTTTGTGTCTCTCTCTTTCTAGTGAAGACACTGGATGACAAAAAGGCGCAACTCCGGTGCTCTTCACTGACCCCTCTCTCTCTCTTTTTAAGATCTGTTTTATCCATCATGTGGATTGTTAAAAGCAGCTAAGCTACGAGCTAAGCTAACAGGCTGACCTTGGGGAGAAAAATAAACTCATCTTGTCATAGCTCTAAAATTCATGTTTGAAACCTGTGCATTCGTCTAAAAAGTTGGGTTTTTTTCTGCAAAAAGAAACTGAGAACTTGTTTATTGATTTTTTTTTTTAATTAAAAGCTTTGTGTGGAAAATGTTGTGATAAAGAGCTCAAACCACACCGAGCGTCCGCCATTTTGAGAACCGAAGAAGGAGAGGAAGCCCATGTCACGTCGAGGGGCCTCCCTCCTATTTTTCTTAAAGAGACATGCTGCTCACTCCTTCACTAGCCATCCTTCAGTTTTTTTGTGTAGTACCTTTTTACAGTCCACATCAGAGCCAACATGGAGGACTCAGTGTTTCCCCTACCTTTATACAAGCAGGGTGCCCCACCCTGCCAACAGAACTGAGCACCTTGCCTACCAAACACAACGCCCCCGTCCCCGTCACTGACATAGCACTAAGCTAGCGGCACGCAATAAAGGCACTCTAGCTAAAAAGCTAAAGATGCCTTTTCCATCATGCTGAATCCCTGTTGGTACAAGCTGCGCTCAGACATGTCTCCGTCCCCCACCCCGGTCAACAAAAATCATGGATGAGCACCCTGCCATGGCAAGATAACTAAGGGAAACTAATCGCCCAACAAAATTTGTTATCGTGACAGGCCTACCTGTGGTACAACTGAACAATGTTGAGTTATTGTGAAATAAAGTTTGACTTATCTGATTGTTTTGTTTCGCTTATATTGCACCTTATAATCCGGTGCGCCTTATAGTCTGAAAAATACAGTACGGTAATTCCCAGGTCTGTGGTTCCTTACGGCTGCCAGCCCACAAACAGGTACAGGCCTGAAAAGACAATATGGTGGCGAAGCAAACCTGCATGGTTGCCCCTAAAAGAAAACTTAAACATAAAACATTCTGGACTTTTGCTCCAGACAGATTTCTTGAAGGAGACCTCGCCTGAATTTAAAGAAAACCCTAGGCAAAATGTCAAATATGAATGCTCACAGTTCTTGTTCTGGTCTCTGTGATCCACAGCCCGACAAGGTGCAGCATTTATAAAGCTTTATAAAATAACTCTGGCCTTCTTTCTCACCTCTACGAGACTAACGAGAGTTTGACTGAACCGACTCGGTGCCGAGGGGCTGAAACTGTAATCACTTTTAATATAAACTATTTAGTTTGTAACAATGAAAATAAAGTTAAAATCAGTAAACTCTGCCTTAGCCAGTAGTAACACGGTTTGAAGTTAAGCTAATGGGGTTGCTCCAAATTTTGCGTTGTGAACGACTCTCAGCTACTACCTCATCAGTTCTGGATCAGTATCTGTAAACGTGACTAAAATTAAATATGACAACAATCCTAAAGAATCCCAGTTGCTCCGTAGCTAAATGAAGCTCATCAGGTTCTGGACCGGCTCCGATCAACGTCTGAATATGACCCAGAATAATGTCAGGCACTGAAACCACCACCTCCATCAGACGTCCTACCTTCTAAACTGTTCCAAGAGAAAGAAACAGAAAGCCCAAAGGACAAACAAGCTGAGCTACTTCCTGCCCACATGTTGCCCCCCCACGCCCCCCCCTCCATTATCCTTGTCCTGTTTGACCCCAAACGGCTCGCTCACACAGAGCCTGATTAAAGACCCAACAGACTCCGATGTGACAAATGAACGCTGAAAACGAGGAACGACAGGTAAGATAAGAAACCAGACGGACCAACGAAGAACAGAGCAGTTTGTCCATTTTCTTTAACGTTCTGATAAATGGAAGCGCGAGTAAATCTCAACGTGACATGCTGAGCCGTGCAGTTTGATTCATGTACTAGACAAAACACATTTTAATTTTACTTTTTCTACTTTTCAACGTTTTTCTACTGTATGTATAACCAAAGGAACAAGAATCAGTTAAAAAAAAATCCTTAGGCGAGTTACCTTAAGGGAGTGGGGGGCGCACCCAAGTGCAGTGGACCATAAGGGAGAACAGGTAAGTACTGTAACTCGTTACGGTGTTTCCCCTAGTTTACCTGTCTTGGCAGGGCGCTCATATCTTCCATGATATTTGTCGATGGGTGGGGGGACACGTCTGTGTTGCACATTTTTTGTACAGACAGTTTTCAAGTGGAGGGGCGGGGTTGGAGACGGCTCAGCGTGAGAAAAAAAAGGGAAAACCTAGTGCGTCTGTACTGCGCGCCACTAGCTTAGCACTACATCAGTGCAGGCAGTTGTCGACGGGGGTGGGGGAGGGTTTAGTTTGGTAGGCAGGGCGCTTGGTTCTGTTGAAAGGGCGGTGCACCCTGCTTGTGCAATGTTGTAGAATCACTGAGTTATTTACATGTGGCAACGTTTCCCCTAGGTCAACTGCCTTGGTAGTAGCACTTTGCTTCTCTCAAGCAAGCGCTACGTCTGTAACTTTTTAATTAGCACGTCTGTATTGCACGCCGCTAGCTTAGCGCTATGTCAGTGCCGGAAGTTGACGATGGCAGTGGGAGTTGTGGGTGAAGGTCATTTCGGTAGGCAGGGCGTTCTGTTGGCAGGGCAGGGCGCCCTCCTTGGATAACAGTAGGGGAAACACTAGTACATGTTTATGCATTGGTGACTTGTTATTTACATTTAAGGTACGTATTGTTTATGTGTTGGTTAGGGGTACATGATATTGGATTATTGGCCGATATCTGATATGCGGATATACTAAAACTTATTTGGCTGATAACCGATACAAATATTTTTATATACGTTCCTTTGTCAGAACATAGCCTCTTATTTAGACTTATTTGCTACAAAAATTGTGCAACAGCCATAAGAGCTGGTGACATATATTCAATAACAGCCATATGATATGCATAGTACTTTAACATATTTTAAATGAAAGGTGTTAAATGTTATTTATTAGCATTAGTCACCTGCAATGCTGTCTCACTTTTGGAGGCTTGTTCCAGGTTCCTAGCTGCAGTGTGGGATCTTCTGCACTCCTGTGCATGAAGGACAGACTTTTTAAGTTCCAAGTTTTTGTCTATCCATTGTGCCGTAAGACTAATTATGCTAACGGGGCTAACAAGACGTCAAAACGTCTGTGGTAAAATTCAACTAAGTGCTATCGGCTATTAGCTTCTCAACGTGGTCAGAAGTGATGGCTTGTAATTCGGATAAGGCTACGTCGGAAAAATATCTCAGACTGAGGATGATGTAGCGAGGCTCAACATAGTCCAAAAATCTTCAGAATCCGACATCCTCAACGGAAAAAAAACTTCCACACTGCCGACATTTTTAATTTTCCTCTCTACCATGAGATCAGGTAGGCACGCGTGACGTCATGCCAATGCAATCATCCTCGTCACTGGTTGTCATACAAAAACAGCGTCTTTTATATCGCAATTTATTTTAATGGACTGGCCGATGTTCGATATTGAACTTTAACGCCATTATCGGCCAATACTGATACCATGCCGATAATATCGTGCATCACTAGTGTTGGTAACACACCTGCCTTGGCAGGTGATTTTTGTCCATGGGGGTTGATGGTGTGGGGGGGGATAAGTCTGTGTTGTGCACTGTTTCTCCCCACAGTGTCGATGGCAAACGAACAGTAGTGTCCATTTTAGTAAAAAAAATAATAATAATAATGTTGAATAGCTGAAACTGAAAGCCCAGCGTAATTAAATGGGAAAACTAAAGTTATTTGTTGTACGAAGGCCTTTACAAGATGTAGATTGTAGGAAAATGCATAAACATATGGATATACTGTATATAAAATGTTATTTGTCCACAATTCACATGCAGTTGAGCCAAAAAGTATTAAAACAGCCACTTTTAAACATTTGAAGGATTTAAATTGTTAACTTAATTATTACAACTGAGCATATGAAGATGTCAGTAATTTCGTTTTTGACTTGCAAGAATGTTACTTTGTCTAACAAAACGAATCCATTGATATCCAGAAGTGAAATTGTTCTGTGATTATACGATACAACGGCCTGCCATACTCGTGGAGCATGCGGTGAACAGTGATTCAGGAGCAGCTTTCACTTGTTTTGATTACCGGTCTGCTTCGACAATGACTTAAAGCTAGCAAAGCAAACAAGCCAGTCACGAATCATGTATTCTGTGTCACATTCAAGCCAATTCCTCTGAAAATAAAAAAAATAATTACATTTAGCGTAGCGCCACAGCGACGTGTGCGAAGAGCCACGAGAGCAAAACGTTCAGCGCTAGGCTAACCACCAGGAGCTTACCTGTCCCATCCAGACCTGCTGTCGTCGTCGTCTGACTCACAGACCGGCACGGAACGGCGGAAACAATAACAACAAAACGCTTGTCAATATTTTGTTTTTCAGCGGTGAAACTTTTTTCAAGCTCCCGCCGACGCGCCTACATGCTAGCTCGCTAACTACTTTAAGGCTAAGGGTTGAAGCAACAAGCGATTTTGACAGTTGGAGGGAATGTTGACTCCCCGCCGAAGCGGGGGTGTTCGTACTACGGTTTAAGAATAAACATCGCGTTTATTCTCAAAAACTGCAACATAAAATTATAAATAAAATACTACTTAGCTTTATTATTATTTAATATGATATATCAAGTTTGAGATTAAAATTAACTTGAATCAGGCCGATAGATACATTTTGATATCCCTAATGGAAGATGGTACAGTTCAAATGTGAGCAGGGAAGGGAGGGGGAGCCTGTTACCAAGGCAACAGCAGCGAATCTCCCTGAGGGGAAGATGTGGTCACTGATTTATGAACCAGTGCCTGTCTGCCTGTCAGAGCAGCCTGAAATCATCAAAATGAAGGCACAGAAGACATCTGATAAAACATATATACAGTATATATATAATTATATATATATA
>JARVLU010000665.1:6522834-6536004 GCA_031762415.1 Simpsonichthys santanae
AATACTCAAATAAGAACTGTGGGTGCAATAAAAACAAAAGTACAATTCAATCAATTAAAAAACTGGATAAAAAGAAAAGTTTTAAGACCTTTTTTAAAACATGTCACGGTCTGTGGGGCCCTCAGATATGAAGGCCACAGGCGAGGGGCAGCGCAGGAGAAAGCCCCGTCTCCCTTTGTGCGAGACCAAGACCTGGGAGTGAGAAGAAGATGAGTGTTGGAAGAGCGGAGAGTGCGGGAAGGACAATGAGGGGTGAGAAGTTATTTTAAACAAGATGGCGCATTACCGCACAAGCACTGGAAGGTGAGCAGATAAATTTTGTAAGTGATCCGGGCAGAAACAGGAAGCCAGCGTAGTGAACGGCGTACAGGAGTGATGTGCTCATGCTTACGTACTCTCATCAGGACCCTGGCAGTGCTGTTTTGGACATACTGTAGTTTTTGTATGTTCTTGCCAGGAATCCTGAAGAGAAGTGCATTGCAGTAATCCAGTCTGGAGGAGACAAAGGCATGGACTTTTCTGCATCAGTGAAGGACATTGTAGACCGAAGTTTTGCAATATTTCGAAGATGAAAAAAAGAAATTTTACAGACATGCTTTATATGGCTGTCAAAGGTGAGTTGTGGATCAAAAAAAAAAAAAAAATAACACAAAGATTGGTGACTGTACTGGAAAGAAAAATGTTCTGGCCAGAGAAAGTGATACTGAGGATTTTTTTGTTGTTGAATTTGATGTGAAATACCAATTTGAATTGCTTCCATTTTTGAACTGTTGAGGTGAAGGAAATTTTGCTGCATCCATGCTTTTATCTCCTCCAGACACGCTGTGAGCGTGGAAAGAAAAGAAAGTGGAGAAAATGGAGAAGCTGAAGAAGATAATGTAGATGGGATTTCAGACACTTTGTTACCCAGCTTAAGATACAGCTGAGTATCATCAGCATAGCAATGGAATGAGACCCCATAGCTGCTGATAATACACCCAAGTGGTACCATGTACAAGTTAAAAAGGAGGGGTCCCATGGCTGATCCTTGGGGCACACCACAAGAAACAGGATGGCTCAGTGACTTGGCACGCCCATTGGAGACAAACTCAGTTCTGTCTGTCAGGTATGATCAGAACCACTCCAGGGCAGTGCCAGTAAGCCCTGCAAAATGCTGTAAACGTTGGAGCAGAACGTAATGATCAACCATGTCAAAGGCTGCCGACAGATCAAGAAGAATAAGGAGAGACGAGGAACCACGGTCTGCAGTGATCAACAAGTCATTTGTGACCCGGATCAGAGCTGTTTCATTGCTATGAGCAGTTTGAAAACCTGATTGAATCACATTATTGTGACCAAAAAAACTTCACCACAAACAAAAATATGTTAAACAAATAGAAACAACTGAGTAAAATACCTCATATTGTACTAAAAACAAAAGTGCAACTCTTCTGGAATTGTTTTTTGTAGTAACAGTCTGAATAATAAATATTTTACCTGTTGTAGAAAACATTTTACCTATCTGATGAGCTAACGGCTAGTCTGAGCTGGTTTAGACTAAAGTTAGCTCAATAGTGCAATGTCTAAAACAATTACACTGCTAATAACATTATTTTGACGGACATGTAATTCATTCAACCTTTATTTAGGCAGGTTAATCTCATTGAGCCTCGAGGACTCATTTGAGTAATGATATTCCTGTAGAAAGTGATCCCTAATTTTTAAAGACCCTGTGATTGAGTTGAGTCCCTATGACCTCATCAACACTTTGTGGAAAATAAAAATAGACCTAAAGGTAGCGCCAAATGTTTCCAGGAAACAAGTAACAAGTTAAAAATCACTCCCCTTTTACAGTCAAAGGTTTGGATGAACATGGTCCATGTTGGGATTTCAATGAGCTGCAGGTGGCAATGTTGCACCGCAAGAAAGCTTCCTTTTCTTTTCTTCTGCTTCTTTTGTTCTTTTGACAAGCAGGGAATAAATCTAGAACAAAAACTTCACATCAAAGCTAAATCGGATGATTCCTGACAAATTGGTTTCGCCTTGCGGTGAACGCAAATCATGTTAACGCAATAAAAGTCATCAGATGTGAGGCATCGTGCTTGTTGCAATACATTTTATGACTTTCTCAGAGTACTCCAGCTTCCTCCCATAGACCAAGAACGTACATGTTGGGTTCATTGGTAACCCTTAATAGTCCCTAAGTGTGATTGAGGATTGTAATGGTTGTTGATGTGGCCCTTTGTTGGACTTGTGACCTGTCCAGGGTGTCCCACGCCTCTCCCATGGTGACTGCTCAACATAGGCATTGGCTTCCCATGACCTGGAACGGAAAAGCCGGTAAAGACGATGGATGGATGGCTCTAAAGCATGTGGGTCACCTGTATCCTGAGCAGCTACAGGTGTCAAAAGAAAAAAACGGTGAGTGTGGTATAGGAAGAGCTGAGTAATGGCAAATATACCTCACAAACAGGGTCTAAAAGCTAGAAAATCTCCCACCCACCCAATAACCGGGAAAATTGTGCAGAGTGACTGAAAGATATAGGCACAGTGCAGATAAGCAGGAAAGAGGGGTCATGCATGGACGGGGCGAGGCGGGACGCACGAGTCTAAACACACATGGAGGGAAACGACTCTCTGGGGAGCATCAACCGAGAGGATGGATCGGAGAGGGGAAAAAAAAACAGGATTCTGCCTCCGTATGAGGCTAAAGCAAACCAAAATAAAGGCGCTGACAGCTTCCTCCATCCAGACCCGGTGGGAGCGCTTATCCAGTTTTGCTTTGTGAGATAAGAGGAGGATTTATTTATTCAGGTTGATAGCTCCTAGCACACTCGGAATGATAAAGGAGGGTGTGTTGATGTGCGCTTTTGCCGTTTTGGGCGTGCCAGTCAGGATTAAAGGTCATGGTCCACGGGGCAAATGCGGGTATATTAGGATCCATAAATGAGCGAGGTTCTCAGCTCTCTTGTCCCGCTGGTTTTTCTGCACCTGAGAACGAAGATCAAGAACATTCCCATTATAAACAGAAGTAAACCCACATCAAACAGGACGGCAAGAATATTTTCATCTATTGTCTCCTCAAAAACATTAAAAAAACAACCCACATCTAAAGCAGGAATCAACGGAAAACAGAGTCTTTTGTTGTGGCTATCCTCCTGGTGCTTTAAAGGAAGGTGTTGGTTTCACTGTTGGATGGAACTGATGTTATTTCAGTTGGAAAAGACATCTGTTCCTCTGTAAGTCACATCCGTGTTAACTTCCCTGGTGCAGATGCTTCCCAGCATGGTGATTTCTGTTGTTTGTCCCAGACGGTGGGCGTTGGAGCCATCGTGATGCTGGCACATCTGAAGGGAGGACTGACCTCAAAGAAATATCTCATTATTCTTTCGGGGAGCAGTTGCCTTTAGCTCCTGTGTCTCCATTTACGATTAGGAAAAAGACAAGGTACCTGACTAGAAGTCAAAGAAAAATTTAGAAGGCAGTCGCCATTCCTGTGGTTTTCCCAGCTTTAGTTTTGAAATGGCTTAGTTCACATCTAAAAACATCTTCATATGTTATGATAGATTAGATTTCTCCAATTTGAAAATATAAACTATAAAAACTCTTTATTGTGTCTTTACTAGCATGGGCTAACAGCGCTGGTCCCAGTTTCTAAACAAACAGAACTTCGAGTACTGTAATTGCGGTTTGCACCCTCACAAAGTTTCTCATCATTTTAATGGCTGAAAATATATTCTTGATTTTTTTTTTCAATGAAATCTTCAAAATTTTGGAAGATTTCCAAAAGACTGATACGTTTATTTGATTGTTCATCTTTATAAGTCAAGGCTTTAAACTTTGTCTTGGAAACGACCAGTTCCAGTTCCTCAGTAAGAGTATTGTCACTAAATCAGCTGAATCACCTTTCTCAAGGTTCTGCTTCTTATTTAGCTTCTGTAGTATTTGTTGTACTGCCAAACACATTGTAATGTTTCCCAAGATACGTTCCTTCAGCTCAATTGTCTCGCTTTCAATCAAGAGCTACAAAAGTGGAGTCTGGGAACCATGCAAAGCTCCATCCGCCATAGCCATAGGTGGCCACAAGGGTCCCTTAACTGAGATGAAAAACAAATCTGACAATAGACAGTGGAGATCAGAGAGAGGATGGCAGCTGCCATCGGGGATGCTTTATGGGAAGGGGGTGAAGGTGTGTCTGTGCAGGTCAGGCCACGGCTTTCCTCTCATCTCCTTTGAGGGCGACTCCAGAACCCTACAACAGGATGAGACTGAAGGTCAAAGCACAGGCCTGTTGTCTTCCTGCCTGTGTGACAGACGCATGTCTATCTTTCTTTACTTTCTGTGTGTTAAAAACATAGCCTTAAAATCTTGAGCGTATAAGGCTAAATGTAGCCCAAGATCTTTAATGGACAGACAGACAGTGGACACTTGTTCTGTGGTCGGACGAGGCAATATTATTGCATTCTTGTGGAAAAAAGAAATGTTCAACTGTTTTTATTTTATTTCATTTTTTTTTTTTTTACCAAAGACAAGAAATATTACCACATTCAGTTATCAGCTTAAGATGCAAAAGTGGTCATCTCTGATGATATAGGGGTGCATTTGAGCCTCTGAAAGGGGCGACTTGTTTTCAAAGATTGTCTTAACGACCCACAAACAAAGAGGATGCAATTTGCAGTCATATTAAGTTCTATCTCATTGAAGTGTCTTGTGTTGTTTCACAGCTTACAACTCACTACGTGTACTGAACCACCAAGTTTGTTTGGTACTTTGGGGTTTTACTGCAGCCATTTTGTTGGTTTGACTGCAGCTTGAGGATTTTAGTAAATATATAAAATACAAAACAAATGTAGTGTTGACACTGCTCATTACTTTAGTTAAATGTAAAACAATACAGTATATATTTGGCGTTAGTGGGCTTTGGTATGGCGCCATCTAGTAGGTCAAATTGCACATTGCAACTAAATTAATACCTTCACTTTTACAGCAGTTGCAAATTATCTTAAAAATGCAAAATCCACAATCTTGAACAAGAATTTATCTCTTGGACAACTGGAGTGACTGAACTGGAAAATGTCCTCAGTGCAAATAAACTCACTAAACTTTCCATGCTGTCTTGGAGTTGTTCATTATTCAGTCCTTTCATCTGGGTATTCAGTTCTCGTAACAACCATTGGTCTAGATTGCTATACGTTTGTTGACATGCGCTTAAAATATGCTGTATTTGTCTTATTCTTTGTAACAGTTATGGTGAAAACATGTCAAGAGCAATCATTATTAAATGTAATTTGACAATGGATTATTTAAGGACCCTAAAAGCTTGATAGGGGGTTCCTGACCCCAACTTTGGGAAACAGTGCTCTAAATGTTACACAGTGAAACCTAAAGTATGATCAACAGGACGAGCAGCTAACAGAGCAGCGGTTTCTCAGGCAGGCAGGATCTTTTTTGGACTGAAGGGAAAGACGGATTACGGGAACCCGTTCAAAAAAGCAGATAGATCTCTCCTCCGTCTATTTTCTCAGCTCCATAAAGCCTTCAGCGTCCAAGTTCATAGGTATTTCCTGCCTGTGAGGGACATGTGTGGCCTCCTCGATAAGATAAACCAAAGAAAATAAAGACACGGCCTTCTCCATCTGCCGAACAATCCGAATGTCTATTTTAGCAGATAAGGTCACAACTGAAGACAGCTCCACCCCTGAAACCCTCCAGACACACACTCATCCATTTGCGCTCCGATAAAGGCGGCCGGTGGATGCACGTAATCAACATATTATTGATACTCTTAATGAGAAAGAGTCTGAGTCACTGAAGCCATTAGCAAGAATAAAAGAGGCTTAATTGTTTAGTGAGTGCATGTGGGTGCATGTGTATGTGTCGTATGGCACACACTTCTTCCTGGGCTAAGATCGGGCTAATTAAATCCATTTTCTTAGTAACTTTTTTCTCTCTTAATTAAGAGGGTTAATTATGGGCCTGGACAGATGAAGCGTGCATTCTACAAACCAGAGGCAACGATACTGAGACAATTTATATTAAAGCCATTTAACAAAACAATAAGCCTTTGACCTAAAGCAGTGAAGATGAAAATTGTACGTGTTTGTCTCAAGTAAATACCCGTCTCTTTGACAATGGTCCAACTGTGGCTGCCTTAGCACATAAATCCAGTCTACCATTAAACATAACTGGGGGTTTTGTCTTGAGGAGGGATGCACGTTTATAAAAACATCAACCCAACAGGTCTGGCGTTAAAACCCACTTCTGTCATCACCACAGATGTGTGGTTCAAGACATCTACAACAATCCAATGGTGTGGAACAATATTGATATCGATAGGACTTCCACACGAGAGGACTCTCCCCACTCCCCACTGGACATGCACCATTACTTTTGATGGTCTGTGTGCAAGAACGATGGTTGAAATTGTATGTGTTTGCGCCCTTAGGGTCAAACATCCTGTTGACAGAAATCGCTGATTCAGGATCACCAGCCATTTTGTTTGTCAGCTTAGGTTCATGCTACCATAACTGTTAAGACATCTGTGGGAAGACGACCATTTCCAGTATGATGATGGCAATGATGAGATTAACACATTTTCACTTGGCTGGATTCTGTGAAAGCTGCAGATGGACATTTATGGCAGGGCTTGTTTCTACAAAAGGTCAAAAATGTGAAGTTACTCAGCATTTAGGAGCTCAAACCTGAGCAGAAAACCCTTCCATCGTGACAACGATCCATACAATTGACCCTTTGATGAAGTGATCATGGTGGGGGACCACTTTTCAATAAGCATGCTGTTGTGATTTTCATAAAAAGTAAGTTTCTTTAGGCTGCTCCCTCTTCAGGGGTCACCACAGTGAGTGAACTCGCAGAGAAAGATTTGGCAATTTTGTTTTATACCAGATGCCCTTCCTGATGCAACCTGGGCTCAAACCCACCACCTACTGCAGCCCTTCACTATTTTCGAAAAATAAATCTTTAAGCTAACTATTTTCTTAAATATTTCCCAACAGCTGATGATTTTTTTTATGTTTGCGGCGTTTAATCAGCATTTTATTCATATTTGACTGGGTAAGAAACCAGAAAAGCATTGCATTGTTCTGGTGTCCAGTTCACGCTAGCATCCAGTTGCTAATGCTAGCATTAAACAGCTAATGCTAGTAACTAGCTTCTAGTTAACAGCTAACATTAACATCCAGCAGCTAACACTATCAAGCAGCATCAAGTAGCTAATAACTCTAGCATCCAAGTTACAGATTTACCAACTAAACCTGGAATCTAATTGCTAACCCAGTTAGTAGATAATAGCATTAAACTGCTAAGACTAGACTTTTGCAGACTAGGTAGGCCTATTAACAGCTAATCCAACTAACTCTAGTATTAGATGCTAAACCTGGTAGTAGCCAATACTAGAATAGTTATGACTAAGATTTAACAGGTAACTAGCATCCAGCTAACTCTAGTGTCAAGTAGCTAACACTAGCATTCAGCAGTTAAGACTAAGATTTAACAGATAACTAGCATCCAGCTAACTCTAGAAGCTAACCCTATTATAGAATAGTTAACACTAGTGTAAGGCGTTTACCCTGGTAGTAGCAAATAGGCCTACTAGCATCCAGTGGTTAAGACAAAGATTTAACAGTTAACTAGCATCCAGCTAACTTTAGTGTCAAGTAGCTAACACTAGCATCCAGCTGTTGAGACCAATATTTAACAGCTAACTAGCATCCAGATAACCCTAGCATCCAGCGGTTAAGTCTAAGATTTAACAGCTACTTTTAGCATTCAGCTGCTAACTGTGGTAGTAGCCAATACTAGCATCTAGCTGCTAATAGTAGCATCAAGAAGCTTAACAGTGAATTTTCCTTTTAAAGTAATATAAATTTATTTTGTTATATTAAAATATCTTTGCTAGGTCTATTTTTTTTTTTTTTCCATTAACATTTAGACACTTTGCCAGGTCCAAATTACAAAACGACAAAGTGATGCACATTGCAGCTACAAATGGGCGCCTGGCCACACAGCTAAAGGTACCAAAAGCTGGCTATGCAATATTCTAATTTTCTGAGACACTGGATTTAGGTTTTTCATCATTTGTAAGCCATAATCATCACAATTTTGAGAAATAATAAGCTTAATGTATGCATTTCAATTTCTTAAACAATTAACCGAAATAACTGAACTTTAAAAATATTTAATTTCTCTAGATGCATGTAGAGGTTACTCATTTCAGTGCCTCAAGTGGTCAATAACAATTTTTTCTTTAAACTGTCAAATGTTCAGTCAGTGGTTCAAGAGAAACCTTTGCAAACAGACCCTGCAACAACCAATTTGAGCAGCAATGATTTCTCCTTTTTATCTGAAAACCACATCTTATCCCCAGATCTTTGGTCCGTCACTGCCTCTGTGTGTTGGTTGCTGCCATGCTTCCTGCTGGAGAATCGTTAGGTGAGGCTTTTTATTAGCCTCTGTTGTGATGGGAATGGGAAGGGGAGAAAGAGGTGGTGGGGGGGGTTGTCATCGCTTCGGCAGTAAAACAGCGCCGCCATCAGCCCCTACACACGGGAACAAACACCCCATTAAAACAAGGCCTTCACATATTACTGTAATAAAAGCCCCTGCTCTCGCCTTTATGGGCTTTTTAATTACGTCTATTCATCTTCCCGGGCTCGTGAGCAACAGTTCATGATGATTTCATGAATATGCCACTACAGGCAGAAAACCTGGAGGGGGTGTGAAGAGAAAGCCTGGAAATGTCCAGAATCGAAAAGATGACTATCGTTACCAAAAACTGCTTGATAGCTCAGCGGTAATGGCATGTATTGGATCATGTCCCGGCAATCAGGCAAGTGGAAAAAGGACTTCCTGCAGGTTCTCCAGACAATGAATACCAATCATTCATGCACGTACAAAGCACTTTGGGTTGTTTCATACCCGGAACACTTTTGTGCTGGTAGGTCTTGAATAGCCCTCAAATGAACAGGCACATACTAAAAATCCCAGTTTGGTAGCTTCATCCAACTCAAGGAAGCCCTGCCTAAGACAAGGATACGATTGATAGCGCAATTTACCTGTACATTTTCTACACTATCTAATGGGAGAACTGGTGAACTAGTTTTACCTCCATTTAACCCTGGGACCCATGGTTTAAAGAAAATTAGCTTACTTTAGCCAATAAAAGATGGCAATACTAAGATGATCCATATCAGTTTTGCTTCACGACCTTAAGAGAAAAACCTTCAGCTGTGCTTAAAGCCAAAAAAAAGGAGCAACTTCGTTAGAAATGTTTTATTGTCTTCAATCAGGTACAAACAAGCGCCCAGTGCGTTTGCCGAGTCTGCTGCAGATTACAGCGCTCATGAAAACCAACACCACAGCCAGCGATGCACCTGCTTTACGCAAAGATAGGGCAGTAGACGAAGACTAGGCTGAAGAGGGAACGGGAGTAGAAAAAAAGACAAGGGTTATTGGTTCCATTACTTACAGCAGTTAGAATTAGCAATTAAACAAGACGAGCAGGGGAAAGTGATCCTTACTACTATCTTGGGTATCTTCTTATGTCTGCTGCTGAGGAATCTGTTTAGGAGGAAGCTCTTCTTGCCGAATGACGTCTTCCATCAGGATGGGGCCCAAAGCGGCCGTCCCCTCCCAATTCAGAGCTGGGAAAATGTCCAACAGGTGATTAACGGGGAACACAGATGATCAAAACATAATCCAACTTCTAACAGGTCCGTGTCAAATCATAGCAAGTGACTGACCTCGCAAGAGGATCAATTACACAAAAGTTTTGGTCATTCCAACATGCATCATTTCTTCTGAGAGCTCAGACAGGAAGTGAAACAACGATTCAGTACTAATATTTACCACCCTGAATGCAGGTCATCTGCTCATTAGCCATCCCAGAATGTCTTGTAGAGTCACCTGGGTGAACCATACCTGCATCAGCTGCGAGGCTTCGCTTTTGTCTCGGCCCTTCACAGCTGGTCTCACAGCAGCTACACACATTGTTGTCTCCGCCTGATGCCACCCATCTGTCCAAAGTACAGCATATTTAAAAAAAGGCTTATATAGATATCGCAGATTAAATTTTACTGGATGTGTAAAGTCAAAGCTAATTGGTATTGGATTACGATCTGAGTGAACCAACCTTCCGGCCTCGGTTAAATATGAGCAGGCTTTGTGTTCAGTGTCAATGGGACCACCAAGTGCTGTCGCTTTCAGATGGCAGGTTAGATGGACCTATAAAGACAAACAAAAAAGATTTATATTGAGTATATGATGTGATTAGACATTTCACACAGGCACCAGAATTACAAAAAGATGGTTAAACTAGTCAATTTTGTGTATTGATCAAGTCTTTCAGCTGTTCTCTCTTCAGGAGTCTCCATAGCAAGGAGTTCTCCACCTTGGTCCTCTATTCTTACTCCAACTACCTCCATGGCCTCTCCAGCATAGATGTCCTCTGTCTTTTTCTTTGTGTATGCATTTCTAACTTCCTTCTACCAATACACATACTGTCCCTCTGGACATGTCCAAACCACCGTCCCTCCTCTGGACATGTCCAAACCATCTCAGTCTGGCCTCTAACTTTATCTTCCAGTTGTTCAACATGTGTTGTACCTCTGATGATCTCATTCCTAATCTTATCCATCCTTGTCACTCTTAGGGAGAACCTCAACATCTTTATTTCTACTACTTCCAGTTATGCTTCAGCTTTTTAATCGGTTCCATTTTGGATTATTGATCATTTTTAGTGCAATTTAGCAATGCAAATGTCTTTTTGAAGAAAAACTTATGCAAATTTATTTAATGTATATTTTACTGATACACTGACTTGTGTCATTATGGATTGGATACGTGTAAATTTGGAGCTCCAGTGTTGATCATGTATCAAGGTATTTTCCCTTAGACTACAACAATCCATAAAACATTTTATATGGCAGATTTGTACATCAGCCAATGCTTTCAATGCTGAAAACCATATTTCCACCAAAAACAAACTGTACTCACAGAGTTCTTGTCCTGTTGTTGGAACTTAAAGGCTTTCAGCTGGAAATTAAGTTTATCATCCTGGCTTCTCGGCAAGAAGAAAGACTTGGCTCCTGTCAGCTTAGAGTCCGTTAAACACCTTGATGGCAAAACATACAGAACTCAGGTTTACAAAACAAACTTCTTTCCATTTAAAAAAGGCGATTGGTCTTTTTTTTTTTTTTTTTTTTTTTTTTTAAAGGTGTTTTTCATGAGAGCTATGAACAATCAAGTTTTCTCACCCATGGTTGGTGATGAAGGCATATCTGGGCGCCGAGTCAGGATCAGGGTTCATAGTTGCCACGCAGCTGTCCACAAACGCCCTCAGAGGGATGTGGAAACCCCGGAGGACGGCCACCTCGATGTGGATGGTGTCGCTCAGGAAGTAAACATTGGAAGGTCTTAGCGAAAGCCAGTCCTCTAATCAAATACAAAGAAACATGGGCTGAGTGCGGGTGGGGGGGGGGGGAAACTAATGTCGGGGTCATCAATCTGATTAGAGAAAACTAAAATGATGCCCGAGGGAGGAGAGTAGTCAGGGATGCAGCAGGGAAACGGTTATAGATACACAAAGTGGAACAATAATTGTATCAACCTGGATAAGAACTGAATGAGGGGTCTGTGCCAACAAAACAACGGTTTAAAAAACTTTGGTAATTCCTTTATCAGCTTTGTGGTTTTCCATGAAGCAGATGTTTTTAAAGAAAGTTCAGAGCAGTCATCTGGTTGGAATTAATTAGGAGCCATAATCAGCGGGATATTGATCGTCTTGTCGCAAGAGTGACTCATTTGGGTCATCTGCGGAACACGAGGCACGTAATTTTATCTCAGAAGTTTCTCTAACAGTTGCAACGAGTGATAGCAATGATGCGTGCTGCCGAAAGCAAATCAGATGTTTTTTTTTTCTTCTCCCCCTGCCATCCCGCAGAAGACACTCTGCCCACCTGTCATGAGATGCTGGGAGAAGTGAAACCGCTGCTTCGTTTGCATTTCCATTGCGACTGTCGTCCACGTGGGCCTCACGGCATTGCTGCTCGCCAAAGACTTTCTGTGAAGAAGAAACAGTAAGGATGGGTTTCATTATGGACATCAGGAACGAGTATAACCCTGGAAATGCTAAACTTTGAAGCATTTATGATGGTTGGCTGAAACAAAGCCGCCCATCCATCAATTTTCAGCCACTTATCCCTAGTTGGGTTGCGGAAGCGACAGATGGGGAGAGGCAGCCAGACGTCTCTCCCCAGAGACACTCCAGCGCCTCCTGAGGCTTCTCCAGACCAGAGGACATAATCCCTCCAGCAGGTCTGACCCACGGTTGAACACATTTCATCTCATCTCCCATTAAGCCTGTAGATGTTCTTAGTTAAGATTTTAATATGTCTAGAACTCAAAGGTTAGCATCAAAGAGTGCCATATTCACAGTCTGATTTCCAGCCCGTCCTTTGTCTGTTGACGAGTACTCTGTATTTTGGGGCAAAGTTCAGTCCTGAATATTTATGGTCGATCGTTCAGGGTTCATCCTCCTTTCTGGATATTGCTAAACTGACCGTACTTCTGTTATTCCTTTAAAAATAAATCCCTCAGCTATCATTGTGTATCAGACACGTGCCCCTACTGTTCCTACACTGTAATGCACCTTTACCTGAACCACCAGCCACAAGTCTTTCAAAGGACTCCATCAGAGTCCTTCAGCCAAGAAAGATGCAAGATTGAGCCATTTCTTTTTGAAATATCCAAACATTAAACTTTTTTTTTCCCCCACATTTGCAGTACAATTAGTGACAATTTAGAGCGCACATAGGTAATATATGGCCCAAGGGCCAAAAAATACCCTTTGACAATCCATCTGGTCCCCCATGTCCCACATGTTAAATTAACCAAAAGACAAGCTGAAATAAATTTAGACCTTTTGGGTTTTAGGCAAAAACATTTGTATTTGTCTACAAGTCCTTTATTGGGTTTCCTGAATTAGACTTCACCTTTAAGATTTCAAACATCTAACTGTTTATTGCATATTTGAAGCCAGCAAGTTGTCACAAGACAACCTTTTTTGGTGTGAGACACCAAAGTCCATGCTCAGTCCAGGTATTTTTCATTCATTCAACCTTTATTTAGGCAGGTTAATCTCATTGAGCCTCGAGGACTCATTTACAAGAGAGACCT
>JARVLU010000665.1:6536104-6557305 GCA_031762415.1 Simpsonichthys santanae
AGGATTCCAACAGATTCTTAAAACCATTTAGAGAAGTCAAGGTCGAGAGCTTCAGATCTTTTTGTAAGATATTCCAGATATTGTTGATATTGTTGTATAAAATACAACAATATTGTTGATATTGTTAAAAGATATTGTTGTAAAGATATTGTTGTAAAGGTATTGATATATAAAGATATTGTTGTATAAAATACAACAATGTTCAGTCGGGTCATCTGGACTTTATGTATTTTTTTTTTGCTGAGATGTTTTGTCCTTCATTCAAAAGGACTTCAATCTGAGGTTACACCAAACAAAACTGACTGCCATAGGGCATACTCCATAGTGAAAAAAAAACTGCTGGTGCTAAAATGGCCTCTGGGACCCACCCTCTGCTTCGGGGCCCGCCCCCTCCCCCCATCAACCCCTCTGAGACATTCATGTCATGACTGGGGAGAGGGCGGGCCCCGGAGGCCATCTTAGCACTAACAAACTGTTTTTTCTCCCCCCATTGGAGTATGCTGTTAGTGGGAATCAGTTTGTTTGGTGGCTCCTCAGATTGTACAAGTCCTTTGGATGAAGGACGAAACATCTCAGCAAGGAAAAAAAAGAAAAAAAGAAAACGTCCAAATGGCCGAACATTGCTGTATCGGTCAGACATTTTTACCAAGCATGCCGACTACACTAACAAGAAAGCTTGAAACGTCTTCCAGATTATTAGTCTCAAAGAAAAATTATTTGCTTTAAATGACTATTTGGCCCACTGGAAAAAAAATGGTGCTCGCCACTGCTTTACATTAAACATGCAGCTTTTTCCTAAAAGTACACAAAATTCACCATATGTTTATTGGTTTCATCACCAGCAAAAACGCGTGCTTTTAGCGAGGGGCGATAACATTTCAATTTAAAAAACCTGTCTTGTTTAAGTTAAAGATATCCAGAATTTGGTTTTACAATTATAGCTTTAGTTTTATTACATTTAAAGGTTGAAAACATGTATTGTTTAAAGGTCAAACTGGATAATTAAAAAAAAAAAAAAAAGCCTTGTGAATCCCCATGAAGGATTTTATTACAAAGTTCTGGAAAGTAGCTATTCAAACTGATTAACTTCTGAAATTAAAACAAAGATGGCCACCAAAGCTAGCCCCCATTAGCAAACACTATAATGGCTACAATGCCGTCATTTTAACAGATGTTGAACTAAAGTTTGGGGTGGTAGTAGCTGAGCGTCATCACAGAGGAACCGAATTAAAGACAACACTTGACACCAAAATTAAGTAGTATTCCACGTGCTGATGACCTTCAGCTACTACCACAAACTTTTAGATCAATACCTGTGTTACAGCCATTCCTGTGTTCCCCAAGTTTAGTCGGCTGCGGCAGCCATCTTTTGGTTTACTCCAAAAGTGATTCTGATGCATAGTGCCATCTAGTGAACATTCCCCAAGTGTTTTTATTTACATGTGTCAAGTGGTTCATGAGATATTTTGTTAGCAGATAAGATGCAGTTGACTCAGCTAATGGGAAGAATTGGAAACAACATCAACAGAGTATGTGTTGGGAAAGACTAGCAACTACCACAACTATTTTTATCTCAGTTTTGGTCAGGGTTGTACCCATTTTGCGTGTTTACCTAGACGCAGCTAACAGCAGTTCACTTTACCTTTAGCCGCAACTAAAAGCAGTTCGCTTTACCTTTAGCCACAGCTAAAAGCAGTTAGCTTTACCTTTAGCCACAGCTAAAAGCAGTTAGCTTTACCTTTAGCCGCAGCTAAAAGCAGTTAGCTTTACCTTTAGCCGCAGCTAAAAGCAGTTAGCTTTACTTTTAGCCTCAGCTAAAAGCAGTTAATTTTACTTTTAGCCTCAGCTAAAAGCAGTTAGCTCTACTTTTAGCCTCAGCTGATAATAGTTAGCTTTACCTTTAGCTGTAGTTGATAGCAGTTAGCTTTGCGTTTAGCTGCAGTTAAGAGCAGTTAGCTTTACCTTTAGCTACAGCTAAGTGGTTAGCTTTACCTTTAGCCACAGTTAAAAGCAGTTAGCTTTACCTTCAGCCACAGCTTAAAACAGTTAGCTTTACTTTTAGCCACAGCTAAAAGCAGTTAGCTTTGCCTTTAGCCAAAGCTGACAATGGTTAGCTTTACCTTTAGCTGCAGTTGACAGCAGTTAGCTTTACTTTTAGCCGCAGTCAACAGCGATTAGCTTTACCTGTAAAAGTGGCACTGGACCGTCGCCTCGGCAGGGCTGGTCTTCAGGATGGAGGTGTTGGTGATGGGCGTTGGGGAGTACGTCAGAGTGAATGTGTAGATGATGGAGGTTTCTGTCATCTGAAACACAAGAGAAGATTTTAAACCTGGCAGGGAAGGCCGCCATGAGGAGGAAGAGGCACAAACCGTTGTGGTGCTGCCGCAGCCGTGCAGCTCCGTCTCGAACAGCAGGATGCCGTCCACCGTGCCCATCGCCGAGCAGCCTCCCAACGTCAGATCACTGGGACGGATCAACTGGCCATTACCTGGGAACAAACACACACAAACATAAATAAAGACCATTTCCCGAGGCCTTTCTGTTTAAGTCCTCACAGCGAGTGGAAATTCAGCTGCAGGATGAACAACAAGGTTTCAAAGGCTCCGCCGTATAAATCAGCACAATGCATCTCAGAGTGAAGAAATCAGAGGAACCATCCCTTAGTATACAGTCTACCATTTGTTGTAATCATCACCAACTTAGCTTTACTGTTCCATTCAGACCCTACAGCTAAAAACATTAGAGATGGGCCTGCTCTGGTGCCACTGCAGACAAAACTGATCACTTCAAACAGTTAATAGGCAGCCATTACCCAGGAAGTCCTGTTTGACCTCTACAATTGCCTTTCCTTCGCCGCAGTGCACCGACACGCTCTGAGCCGGCGCAGGAAGCTGCTGCTCCACCTGGAAGAACCGGCAAACAGAGTCATACTCAACAAACAGGTGGACCAGGACCAGAGAGGGGGAATAAAACTACCTTTAGTTCCTTGTCAGCAGGTTCAGACGTGGGCAGGTTCAGACGAGAACTGCGGACCAACAAGGCCTTCTCACTTTGGATGGTCTTCTTCTGCTCCAGCAGCTCCGGGGTGGGCTCCAAGGCGTTCACCATCTGAAAAGTTTTTTCCTCAACATGCAGCTTTTGTTTGTCTAGGTGGACTGGGTTCTGGAGCTGGTAGGTCTTGAGCCGGTAGGTGACAGGAGTGCGAGGCTTTTGCTCGGTCTGGTTTGCCTGCTGCGAGCCCTTGACCTCTGCTTCTGGTCTCATTTGGTGGAGAGTCTCATTGGTGCCAAAGACGACCCAGCTCTGTGCAGCGGAGCCCAAATGTCCACCTGCCAGGAGAAGCACAAACCCTACCAAAACAGCCCCTCTGGACCCCATTGCAACGGTTCACACAAAAACCTGAGTTTTTGGTGATTTCAGAGAGAACTGCCGCCTTCCTCCCAAAAGCTAATCAAACTTTTCTCTGGCTCCGCCCACTCCTAACGACCTGATTGGATTCCAGCCTGGACAGCTCAACATTTGAAGCTTTCCTTTCCACCAAAGAAACCCTTAAATTATTTTATACACTCGGCCAAAAATCTACTTTTGGTCATCGCCTGCTGCCAAAGGCGAGAGGCGATCATGTTTTTACCCTTGTGTCTGTGTTTGTTTGTCTGTAGCTTTGGCAAAACCTCTTCTGAAACTCTCAAAGTTTTCATTGTAGTCAACTACATTTAAAATGGTTGCCACCATCTATTCTACATTTCCCCCAAAACAGACTGTGGACAACTTAATCTATGTAGAAGGTTTTGACCAAAATGACCAAGACTCCAATCCTTCCAAGATGATTTATTCTAAAACTCTGGTATGAAAGGCATCCAGCTGTGTCCATTTCATTACTTGCTGTGATGTTGATGAGCAAAGACCTTTATGAACAGAAACAAGCATGACCCCCCCCACCACCAAACAGTGTGGCTTTCACTACTGTCAGCCCAGGCTCTCAGGGAGTTCAGACGGGCTACGCAGTCCTGAATGTCAAGGTGACATGGTCAACGGTTTGCTGAGTTCCTCAGGAGTCGCTCATAAAACTGAGGTTTGTTGTTGTCAACTGTGAGACTTTACAAATGTCACCAGCACACAATATATGTGTGTTTGTGTGCAAGGAAGGCTGTGAGCTAAGCTTGTACCAGTCGATTCATCAATCACACATAAAAAATGGGAACTGTTTTCTATGTAATGGTTTAAATATTCATCCATGCACATCTTGTTCCAGTAGCTCATTTCTCATGAGAATATCCTGGTTCCCCAACATCTTGAAGTGGACCTTGTTAGTCCAGGTGACATCTGAGCCTGTGCGGCTTCATTTTTAGGTCTTTTGCTCATTGATTGGAGGTTAGCACTGGGATGTGAACCCTGAACTGCTGATCTCCCTGCACTGGAGTCACGTGCCTTAACCACCGCGCCAATGTCCAGCTGAGTGACTGGAAAAATATACAGGAACATCTGTGTTGAGTATGGACTGGAGGTCCCCACAGTCAAAGTGGGAGACTCCACCAGGGTGGTGGAGAATGGAAGGACTAAGATACTGTGGGACTTCCAGATCCAGACCAACAAACAGGCGATGGCTAACCGGACATTGTGATGGTCGATAAGCAAGAGAAGAAGGCTTTGGTGGTAGATGTAGCAATCCCAAGAGACGTTAGGAAGAAAGAGCAGCTAGAGAAACACCAAGAGCTGAAAGAGGAAATGGAGAAGCAGTGGAGAGTCAAATATCCATAGTTTCAGTGGTCATTGAAGGACGGTGCTGTGACCCCAAAAACTGGAAGAGTGGCTCCAACAGATCCCAGGAACAACCTCAGAGATCTTTATCCAGAAGAGCGCAGTTCTAGGAACAGCTGAGAAACTGAACAGAACCCAGGCCTCTGGTAGAGGACCTGCATTTAAAGTCAAGTGGAACCACCCAAGAGGAATATTTGTATGGACACATATCCCTAATAGGAAGTATATCATGAATTAATGGACACATTTTAATGAGACTGTCTAAAATAACTCATTGAATGCACATCTCCAGGCAACCTGATTCAAAATGGCTGCCTACATTTGTAAAAATGGCTCAATACACTTTATCTGAGCGCTAACACCTTTGCATTAGATTCAAGATTGGACCAAAACAGCTAAAACTCTGTCCCTTCTCGTCCAAATCTTGAGTGTTGTGGTTTAGGCAAGTGGAGGGTGATATGGTAATCCTTTATTTTCACAATAAGAACTTGAACTTGTAGCAGTGTACTGCTAATCAGAGGCTAGCATACCTTTTACAGGTAAGACATGCTCAACCACCGAAACTTGGATCTGAAAGACTTTCAGTTTGAAAAATAAACTCTGTTGTGTTTTTAAATGGTTGACATTCATAACTCTGTGTTCAACAATAAATACATTTTTTCAAAGTGTCTTCCTCCTTAGGTGTATTAATTATATGTGTTCTGGACATTTTCTAGTAAAATACATCACATATAGATACACAGTGCAATAATTTTACTATGTATCTATATTAGCATAGGAGAATTAGCATTAGCTCAAGTTTATACCTAACCATAACAACAAGGTGTTTTTTTTAACAACCAGGAGCAGCTGATTAACATATCAAAAGGTCAAAGAATGTCTCAACTACAGCCCCAAATTTCAAATGAGTTGAAAAGGAGGCACCGTGGATGCATTCCAATCTCCTTGCCGGCTGTGCTTGAGTGCCTGACCACTGGGATCCCGGAGCTGGCGTGAGGCACGGCTCATGGCGATGTAAGGATGAGCTCGTCCCCTGGCACCTGCAGCCGGCTGTCCGCAGCGATGAGGGGCTCGGCAGGCTGCTGGAAGGAGTGGCCGTCGCTCTGGGAGGAGTTCTGTCCAGCATACGGGTTGTTCTGCAGCCTGGGGGAACCAAGAGGCTAGCCGAGTCTGGGTGTATGGATCGGACGGCATCTGCGGTCAGTTTCTTCAGCTCTACTGTGAGGCGGACCTTTACAAGAGACCCTTCCTGCCTACAGCCATCAGTATACAGTAACATCTCTAAATGAAACAAGGATAATGAGTTACAATAACATTTAATTTCCCTTTGGGATTAATATTGTATTTTTGAATTGAACTTAATTTGAAAAGTATTGGACCCAGCATTTTAAGAAAAATGTCTTATTTGCCATCATGTCCAAAATTACATTATTTTTCTACAAAATGGAACGTTTGAAATGTTCATTTGGGAATGAAAGATTGGTTCGTGAGATCTGCAATTCAAGTTTTCTTTTCATTTTACACAACATCCCATCTCTTAGGCTCAATGAGTTCATGAAATCAGACCTACAAGAATCCCTTACAGCTCTTTGCATTTTGTAAGGATGTCCCTGCAGACTCCACAACTTCGAGACCGCCGTTGTCAGGTACTGGCTTTTATCTTCTGCTGATGGCTGTCAAAACAAAGACAGGTGCTTGTTGTGTGTGTGGTTGGACTAAAATCAGTCCATTCCTGCCAGTCAGACCCCCTCCCTCGCTGCCGATCTCTAACTTGGTTAGTTACCTCTAATTTGGCCCCAGAGGGCCTTAATTTGGTTCCCTGTGGGGGGTTCTAAGAAAGGTCTGGCTTCCTCTTCCACACACAGTCCAATCACTTCCCCCCCCACCCCCACCCCCAATAATCCTAATGTGTTTTTACACAATGACAAAATAATGCAGGTAAACAGGTTGCACTGGAGACACATGTCCTACTTGTACCAGATGGGAAATTGTCGACAGCGATGGCAGACCAACGACGCAGCTGTTCGGTGGCAGTAGGAGGAAACAAACGCGTGTCCCTCGTCACGTTTTGCTGACAGCACAAAGTCATGGAAACGGCTCGATCGGGCCCGAGCTGCACGGCACCATACGGATTATGGTTATGGAGGCTCATTAAAAACATGTAGTGGGAGACGGATTAGTTAGAGCCTGCTGTTGTGGGCGAGCGGCGTCCAACATCAGTGGATTTCCCTGCATTTTGTCGGCGCTTGTGTGGCGGTGCATACATTTGTATTGAGCAACAGAAAAATGTTGCTTTCTATCTAGAAACAATCAATATTAGAGTTCCAAAAAACTAAACTCGGCAAAGGAATACAATGTTTTTTTTTCATCAATTTTCATACAATCTAGAAACGGCGCTTCAAAAATGGTGGCATTTGATTTCAGAGGTGAGATTTCTGTCGTATTAGTTCATAATTCATGTTTTTATCAAAGTTCACGAATCAACACTATCTGTGCTGAAGTGATAAATTATGGGGGTTTGTTCATGGGTGAGGGAAGAATGGAGCATGGGGTCAACAGATGGGTCCGTGTAGCTTCCGCAGTATTGTGTACACTGTGCTGGTACTTTGTGGTGAAGAGGGAGCTGAACTGCAAGAAGTGCTCTCTTTATCATTTGGTCTACGTTCCTACCATCACCTATGGTGACAAATTTTGGACAGTAATAAAATAATGAGATTTCAGTGTAGCGGGGCTCTCCCTTTGAGACAGGTGAAAAGTTCAATTCGCCGCTGCTCCTCCACGTCGAGAAGAGTCAGTTGAGGTGGTTCAAACATCTGGTCAGGATGGATCCTGAACCCCGCTAGAGGAAGATGATGGATGGATGGTAGGTAGTAAGTCACCCAGCTCTGGAATCTTTAATCTTTAATCTTTACCTTCCAAAAACACCAGTAATCATGTGGAACCAACACTTTGATCAGTTTCAGCACTTATTTAGCCCAGAATCAAGTAGGACAGACTGGTAAATGTACTGACAACACAGAAAACATGCTCACAGATGTTTCCATAGTTTCCATAGTCCAGATGTAAATTAAATATGGTTTATGAGTAGTTTATATGATCCATGTGTAGTATGGTCTATGTGTAGTTTACTGTATATGGTTTATGTGTAGCTGTCATGGTCCAGGAATTGTTTCCATGATCCAGGTGTATAGTTTCCATGGTCCAGGTGTAGTTTCCATGGTTCAGGTGTAGTTCCCATGGTTCAGGTGTAGTTCCCATGGCTCAGGTGTAGTCTCCATGGTACAGGTGTAGTTTCCATGGTACAGGTGTAGTTTCCATGGTACGGGTGTAGTTTCCATGGTCCATGGTCTTGTTTACATGGCCCAGATAGAGTTTTCATGGCCCAGGTGTAGTTTCCATGGTACAGGTCTCGTTTCCATGGTCCAGATAGAGTGTCTATAGTCCATGTGTTGTTTACATGGTCCAGGTGTAGTTTCCATAGCTTATGTGTAGTTTCTATGGGTAGAAAGACAAAGAAAAACACGTTAATGATAGAAATAATTAGAAACATAAAAAGTAGAGTGAGTCAAGACAGCAGCAGAGTGAGGAGAAGTGGTCAGTTTGTCCTCCAACTGCCCTAGCCTATAGCAGCAGAACTAATGGATAGCTCAGGAAACTCAATAACTATAGGATTTATCAAAAATTCTTAAGCCTAGTCTTAAAAGACAGTGTCAGACAGTGAGTGTCAGCCTCAAGGACAAAATCTGGAAGTTGGTTCCACAAGACAGGAGTCTGATAACTGAAAGCTCTTTTAGAAACTCTAGGAATCGCGAGTAAACCTGCAGTCTGAGAGCAAAGTACTCTGTTAGGACAGTAAGGAACAATAAGATCTGTAATATAGGATGGAGCTAGGTTGTTGACAGCTTTGTAGGTTGGAAGTAAGATTTTGAATTCTGTTCTGGATTTGACAGGGAGCCAATGGAGAGAAGCTAAAACTGGAGAGATATGATCTCTCCTACTAACTCTTATTAAAACTCTGGCAGCAGCATTTTGGATCAACTGAAAACTTTTAAAGTGTTTTCTTTTTTTTGGACAGACAGATAAAAAACAATTAAATTAGTCTATGCTAGAAGTGATAAATGTATGGACCAGTTTTTCTGCATTGTTTTGGAACAAGATGTTTCTAATTTTAGTGATATTTTACTGATGGAATGATGTAGTCCTGTTAAAAATGTTTAAAGTAGAGGCTAATTCACACATCATGTTCAAAATTAACCCAACATTCATTCTTTACATTTGAACTGGAGGCTGGATTAATGCCATCCAGAGGAAGTGAAAGGCTGCAAAGTTTGTTCCTGAGATGCTCAGGTCCAAAAACCACCACCTCTGTCTTTAAGTTTAAAAGCAGAAAATAGAGCGTCATCCAGGTTAGTCTAAGTAACTGATTGGATTCAGTAACTTTCATGAATAAATATAACTATCATCAGCATAACAATGAAAATTAATCTTAATAACTACTTAATGGAAGCATTTTTAAAGTAAAGAGTATTGTTCCGAGCACAGAACCTTGAAGAACTCCATGACTAACTCTAGTGTAGGAAGATTACTTAATTATATGGACAAACTGGAATGATTATTGTGTTAAATGCAGCACTGATTTTAAGAGGACAAATGCAGACTCCAAAGCTGTTTAGTTGTTGAGGTCAAGCCACCGATGACTAAGAGTTTTTTAAAAAAAGTTCAGTGATTCATGAGGTATTTATTAATGCTACAAACAAACAAACAGACAAAGGCAAAATTATTTGTGTTGTTTTGCCTCCAGCAGCAGGAGATAAGTAAAGACCAAAGAAATGGGGTAAGGGTACGGCTAAAATGGGAATGTCCAAAGTCACAATATGTGGGACAAAGGAAGAGAGAGTGAAAACTGGGGAAGAAGAAAACATGGATGGGGTCAGTGACCCTTCGGGTGAAGGATAACAGACAGCAGCTCATCCCGGTGGGAACAAAAAGAAGAATAAATAAATAAATAACCTGCATGCTCTGCTGTAATTCCCAGCCCCTCATCCACAAGGATTCTGTCTTCACAAGCCATGCAGGACATGCAGTGAGCTAATGGACTGTTATTAAAGACATGCATCACACCCCGTCACGCAGTGACCACACACAAAGCCACATCTGCACGGAGGGGAAACGAGTCCCCAGCTCCGCAGTAACAGCTGATGTATCGTTTTGCTTGAAGCCGTGATGACCACGCAAGGCCAAAACACCCAAAACCAGCACAAAAAGAAGCAAAAGACCCACACGATCACATTCTGACCTCATCTCTTTATCCCAACATCTGTGACATTTCTTATGAAAGGATCCTTGTCTCATGATATAGCCTTTGTCACCTGTAAAGGTCCTTGGCGCCAGTTGATTGACAGATGTCATCACCCGTGTAGAGGAACAATAAAGCGGCAGGAGACCTTTAGCCTTAGCTGCACACCTACATCATGAACTCCAAAGTTTCTCTCATGGAAAACACTTTTTTCTCCTTTTTGACTCCGATCTGAGCTTCAGGACACCTGATAGGATTATATGTAGCTAGTTGCAGCCAGCATTGTTGCTATTGTTAAAGTCTACTTTGCAAAACGCTGGTTAACAGCTGGCAAGGCCAAGACAGGGGCAGAGAAGAGTCCCGGTAAGTAAATTCATTTCGATTCGTCAGACCCAAAGAAGGAATTTCACAGAAACAGAAGCGTTTGAGCTGCAGGATGGACTGCAGCATCTCAAATGGAGACTGTGGTGAAAAATGTACTTCATCTTATGGAACCAAATGCATTAGGTCTCTCACAGGTCTCTCTTGTAAATGAGTCCTCGAGGCTCAATGAGATTAACCTGCCTAAATAAAGGTTGAATGAATGAATTAACACAACAACAAAAAGGGAGATGCTCCGAGCATTAGCCTCAATGTGTTCATATTGATTTTGAACATAACCCCCAGCTTCACATCACGGTATAAGCAGTGGCGCTCCCAGGAATTCTTTGTCGGGGTGGCCCTGTGGTGGCCACTGACAATCCAGGGGTGGCACACCAAAAACCAAAAGCCATAAAATACTTTTCAAAAAATTCATATGCTGTAGTTGTAAAATGGCAATTAGAAAGAACTGGCACTATAAAAGTTAAGAAAATACTTCTTATTCTAACAAAACATTTATAGAAACAAGCGTTCTCAAGTTTAAACCCACTTCTTTTAATTAATTTAAAATCATTTTATATTTGCTTTTTGCTGTGTAATTTTGTGGCCAAGTATCACAAATATCCAAAATTAGTAATGAAAGGACAAGAAAAAGCACAATCATGAACTGCCGGTATGTGCATTTCACTACAGATTTATCCAAAAATATTCCTTTATTTGTTTTTTTCTTGCCATAATAGTTTCAGAAAAGAACCGTCTCCGCTCAACTTACTGAAGCTTGTCCTCTACAAAATGTTTACGTCAATAACTCAGAAACAGTTAAGTTTATGAGGTTCTACTAATCCTAAACAGATTTACTTCCTGGTAAAATAAAGGTTTAACTAAAATAAATAGCTTGGGGAAATAAAAAAATGCACACCAAGCAAAAGCTTAGAAAGTCTGGGTGCTCGAGGCACGAACCAAGCCATCATGTAAGGCAGGCAACCTGAGCAGATCCAGATTTGCTGCCGATGACTTCCTTGTTTGTTGATAGACCAGGAACCAGCCGAATCCAAAAAGCAGGAACCAGTTATCATAAATCCAATTATAAATGTGTCCCTAAAATCCACAGATGGCAGCAGAAATAGACACGTCAACAAGTCTTCCAAGTCGATGAGATATCCAGCTGCGTGCATGCCATCAGGGCAAATCAGCTCGCCTATAAAGCCTGTCTTCTCTTCAAAGAAATGTTATCAATTGTGTCGAAGGACCAACTGATCAAATCCAAATACATAGTTATGATTCAGAGGATTTGTAGAGGAGAAGCTCTAAAGCAGTTTCACAGACGGACAGAGCAAAGCAAAGCGGAGAGGGAGAGGAGACGTCCGCCCTTGACAAGAGCAAGTGTTGAATAAAACAACATGAAACAAATCAGCAGCAACGTGATGTGATTTGTTTTTTAGATATTCATGAGTCTAACAGCCTCAGGGTAGGCTATGGCTTTTAGATAAAGTTACTTTAAGACAGAAGAAATCCACATAAGTCTTAGCTCACTTAGCTGTTAGCTAGCCATTAGCTTGTTCATAGCTCTGCTAGTCGTTAGCTAGCCATCAGCTTGGTCGTAGCTCTGTTAGTCGTTAGCTAGCCATTAGCTTGTTCATAGCTCAGTTAGTTAGTAGCTAGTCTTTAGCTTGGTCGTAGCACTGCTTGTTGTTTGCTAGCCATTAGCTTGTTCACAGCTCAGCTAGTTAGTAGCTAGTCTTTAGCTTAGTCATAGCGCTGCTAGTTATTAGCTAGTTTTTAGCATGTTCTTAGCTCTGTTAGTTGTTAGATAGCCATTAGCTAGGTCAGAACTCTGCTACTTGTTAACTAGTAGCTAGCCATTAGCTTGGTTATAGCTCTGCTTTGATGTTAGCTCCAGAGCTACTATAAAGGACGTTAGCTCTGAAGCTAATATATATGAATTTAGCTCCAGAGCTTAATGTTAGCTCCAGAGCTAATATATACAGTAGCTATTCACTTGTCAATCCCCTCAAATTTATTACAGTTTCTCTAAAATGTTCACTTTAATTTCATGTCTGATCTTTTTACACTAGTTATCACTTTCTGCAAAAACGCAGAGGCAGACAATGTTTTTGTCTGTGCCTGTGTGTTGGTGTGTATGTCTGTTGGCAAAATAGCTGATGAACCACTATAGATTTTGATTAAACCCTCTAAAAGTAATTACTGGATGAGAAAATGGCTTTTAACTCAGCTAATGTGACAGATATTGAGCTAAAATTGAATGTTTTTGAAGTTTTTATATGTTTTTGTTTAAAAGTTGACTTTGGTCACAGAGATAAAGTTCTCTTTCAGACAAAGTGTGTTTTCTGTGTTATGCCGTCTCAGTGCACGATTATAAATGGAAAGTTTGACACCAGAAGACGATTCTCATGCTCATCCACTGATGGAAGATCGCTCTTTAACACTTCTCCTTGTGTGCTTGGCTGCACTTGTCAGCACACGGTAAACATTTCATGGACCACCAGCACTGGAATTTACCATAACCAGTTAAGAGACCCTTTATTTTTTTTAAAGAAGCAGACCATTTATTATTTGTAGGGAGACTTACACAGGCTTTTACTAAACATGGTGGGCAGAAGACAAAGAGCTGCAGGAAATACCAGCGTCCAGGCAGATAAAAACAGTGAAACTTTAAAAAAGTGCCACCATCTGTCACTGATTCACCCATAAATCTTCATGGGTTGGAATTTCACTGAACTATTACCAAAAGGTTTGGATGATTCTCAGATATAAATGAAATATGTAGACAACAAATGGCAAAAACATGCAGTCAAAATAAAATACAGTATACCGTATTTTTCACACCATAAGACACACTTAAAATCCTTTAATATTCTCAAATTTTGACAGTTCGCCTTATAGTCTTATAGCACGTTATGGCCTGAAAAATATGGTAAACAGAAAATAATTTACCAAGACTTTATTATTGGGTGAAATAACAAAGCTTAAATTTCTAGTTGCCAACTACACAATGTCAGTTTGGAACTGATAATTTCCACTAGTCGTGCCCTAATCTGCACAGGAAGTGCAACAACTAGCTGCTGCTGCTATTTGCAAGAGTCCTCTTTGGCTTAAGCCTAGCTTGGACCAGCCATTACAGTAGTTTGTTAATCTGGTCAGGATTAAACTCTGTTTCTCCGAACGCAAGTTATTCAAGGCATTATCTGCAACAGGTTAGATGTTAATTGCTCACAACTTTTCCACGGAAGAAGATCGGGAGTGGAAACATTAGCACGTTGCCATGCTAATACGTTTAGATCAGATATGAGTATGTGCGCAGATTGCACACACATGTGTGTGGGGTGGGTGGAGTGGCGTGTGAAGTCTTAGTTTTCTATCCATCTATCCATCCATCCATCCATCCATTATCTTTAGCCGCTTCTTTCCATTTTGGGTCACGGGGGTCGCCAGTGCCCATGTCCAACAATCACTGTGCGAGGGGCGGGGTACACCCTGGACGGGTCGCAAGTCCATCACAGGGCCACATAGAGACAAACAATAACCATTCACTCTCATTCACACCTAAGGACAGTTTAGAGTTACCAATCAGTCTAACATGCATGTTTTTGGACTGTGGAAGGAAACCGGAGTACCTGGAGAAAACCCACGCATGCACGGAAAGAACACGCAAACTCCACCCAGAAAGGTCCCCAGCTGGGATTTGATCCGGCAACCTTCTAGCTGAGAGGCAACAGCTCTACCAACTGCGCCACCATCTCATATTGTCATAATGGGGTACTGTGTGTAGAATTTTGGGGAAAGAGATTATACAATTATATTAAGAGATATAAGATATAAGATATAAGAGATTATACAATTTGGAATAAGGCTCTAACATAAAATGTGGGAAAAAAGTAGTGTTGTGAATACTTCCCGGATATGAAGTTAGTTTGCTAATAGGCTACGGTATATGGGATGTTAGCGCCGGCGCCATACAGTATATGATGTTAGCTTGCTAATATATGGGTCATTAGCTCTGCAGCTAATATAGGTATATGGCTTTAGATCCAGAGCTAATATACAGGTATATGATGTTAGCTTGCTAATATATAAGATGCTAACTCTGGAGCTAATATATATATATATATATGATTTTAGCTCTGAAGCTAATATAGGCTAATGTTAGTTCGATAATATGTAGGATACTAGCTCTGCAGCTAATAGAGGATATATGGCTTTAGGTCCAGAGCTAATATATATGAAGTTTGCTCTGGAGCTAATATATATGATGTTAGCCCACTAATATATAGGACATTAGCTCTCAAGTTAATATAGGCTAAATGACTTTAGGTCCAGATTGAGCTAACATATATGAAGTTAACTCTGGAGCTAATATATATGATGTTAGCTCTGAAGCTAAAATATATGATGTCAGCGTGCTAATATATAGGATGTTAGCTCTGGAGATAATATACATGATGTTGGCGCTAAAGCTATTATATGATGTTAGCTCGCTAATATATAGGACGTAAGCTCCGGAGCTATATGGCTTTAGGTCCAGAGCTGATATATGAGGTTAGCTCTGATGCTAATCCACACAATGTTATCTTGTTAATATACAGGGCAATAGCTCCGGGGCTATTAGCTGCTAGCTCCGGAGCTGCCTCCGGAGCTGGCAGCTGGCAGCTCCGGAGCTGTAGCTCCGATAGTTCGCTGGAGAATGTGGGCGGTTCAAATCTGTGGAATTTAGAGCCAATCGTATGGTGACGGCGTCACTTCTGAGATTATCATGCCGTTAGGCTATAACCTTTTTGCTTTGACTCTGCTTTAGTCTCCTCTACAACCATGTGCGTCATCATCCCATAATGCATTGCACCGATAAAATAATGGCAATGTCTTTAGGTGAAATACTTAATAAACATGTATAATTTTTTAACTTATTAAGAGTTTTCATGTGTCACAAACAACTTTTAGTAGAATAGAGACGTAACAACATATTAGGGCTTGCATGTGCACATATTTGGAGATCCCTAATAATATAAAAACGTGCTTCACTCATTTTCACCAAGAATGTTGGACATGCTTGAATTCTTTGTTAGAAATGGACATAAATGGTGTGTTTGCAAGAACAAGAGCAAAACAAAAAGCCTTTTTTTCCCTTACATGGAGCAAATAATGTGTGCATGAAGTCACGCACATGAGAGTCAGGCAGCCCCCGGCTCTCCTCCTGCCTCCCCAATCCTCCTCAGTTATGCTGCAATCCAAGCCTTTTGTTTAATAAACAATTTGTCAGTGATGTATCGAACGCCAACTCTAATTTGATTGTCTGTGAAATGTGCATGGAGGCGCTGCCTGCTCTCCGTCTCCCTGTCTGCACGACTCAAAAGTGATACTCTAGCCCCCCCCCACCCCCCACTTCCTTTCAGGTTTGCGTGCACGTCCGTGCGAGGATGCAAGAGCAATCCTTAAGGGTTTGCAATTACATCTAAACGGCACAATGAGACATGATGGATGGCTGTTGCTTTTGCACAATGTCTCTGCCGGTGCAACGAGGTTAGGAGGAGAGGATGAAAGATTTAATACTTTTGCTTATTTCTTTTTTTTATCCACTCCCTCAGGTGACTTGACCAACATTTAAGGAGTTTTATCACAAGCAAACTGGCCGAATAACTTCATTCTGCACTTTTATTGCAAGATATTTCAGTTTTTTTGTTTTTGTTTACCTTTGCTTCTGTGCAAACAAAAAGAGACCACATCATCTTTGGACATCTTGAGTTGTCCATCAGGTGGCACTGTGGGAGCAGAAGTACAATGAAGCACCTGCTGGAGGCTCAGGAAACCACAAACAAGTGAAAGGCTCCTCTTAGATCTTCTTATATGGACCGTCTCAGTACCTTGCATGAGCTTTGAGCACTCAGAATATGTGTCGAGAAGGACTCTCAGCTACTACCACATCAAACTGTAGCTCAGTATCTGCAAATCTGACAGAGGTGTAGCCATTTATGTGTATGCAATGAGTGGTGAGCTGTGGTGGCCAGTTTGAACTGGACTGACCCCAAAAGTTAAGCAGCTGAAAAGGTACAGAGGATAATTACTTTCTTGGAGTTGTTCCTGAGATATTTTGCTGACAGACAAATTGTGTGTGACTCCACAGGTTGTGTTAAACATGTTGCTCAATGTGTTAGACATTGAAGTATTTGTTTGTCACTTTAAGATCTGAGATGCAATGTCTGAATAAGCATTTTTGAATGGGTTGGACATGTCTGGGGCTCCTCCCCCAGAAAAATTTGAATAAAGTAGATGCCATTTCCTGCATTCTAGTGTGTTTTAATGGGTTGTTAAAAATTTATGTTTACCTACAATTGTTACTTGGTTCAGTAACTATTTTAGAGAGCACGCCACAAGAAGTAGCCTGACCAACAGCTCTCCTTGTGTGAATAGAACACGCTCTGCTTCTCTCACGCATCCTAAACTCCGCCTTCCCGCATCAAAAACTGCCGCAACTAACGTAGCACTAAGCTAGCGGTGCACAACACAGACACGTTAGCCAAGATGCTACAGAAGTAGCGCTCCGCTTCTCTCACAAAATCTCCGTCAATAATTGCCAAACCTGGAGTGGATTTTTAGTGGTTTGACTAGTCTCCTGTTAATCAAGTGGAATGGATTTGTTCATGAAGAAATAGAAACAGCGCTAGGTGAACAAATATTTCATGGTAAATGGGGAGGGGCGGGGGCCCAAATAAATATTATATTTTTATAATTGTTGCAACGCCTATGACTGGACAAGATTTTTGTAATTACAGCGACTCTGTAGGAACTCAAACTTCCTGCTGCCCTTGGGTCAAAATGACCCTAGAGGCCTCTCCGTTAAGGCTCTAGTTGCATAGCCGTGACGATTGGTCAAAATAATTGATAATGTAAGAAACATGGCTCATATTGATGGGTAATGTGGTCATTTGTAAGGGAAATGTATTTATTTCCACCGAGCCGTCTTGTCTCAGATGATATGCTTGTATGATTTGCTACCTAACCAAGGCTGAGAGGATGCAGCCTCGTATTTGTGTCTGATTTCGGGGTATGCAGTCGTTGCCTCAGGCAGTTTGTGGTCAAACAGAGTTGCCTTGAACATGAGCAACGTTTCCCACAGATAAACTCGTTCCCTCCTTCTGTTAGCTGGTTGAAACACATGTTCCTTCTGCTTTAAAACACCCACTGTTTTTTTTTTTCTTCCTGCAGCCAGCCATTAAAATGCAAACACCCACGCCAAAATGATCACTGAAAAACACAGCAGAAACAAACGACCGGGAGAAATAGCCGCTGGCGGTGAAATCACTCTTGCCCTTAACGTTGGCAAATCTGCCAGTGAAAAACAGGGGCGACCGGAGAAGAGCTCTCACCCCAACCCCCACCTTGACTCTCCCCATGACGCGAAGGAGATATTTATCTTGTAAAGATCTTGACATTTCACTGGGCTCTCTAATAACATTCTGAAATATGAATAAGAGTGCGGCGAGGAGAGAAGCCCGGCAACGCTTTTGTTAACCGGTATTGATTGATACAGAAAGGGGTAAAAAAGAAAAAGGAAGGAAGGAGTCGGGGCCACGGGGAGCCTCTTTTTACTGATCATGTGTTAACCTTGTCAAAATTTCTTTTAAATATCTCACAGCTTCCTCACAGTGCCCGGAGCACCGCTGGTGGTCATCTCGTTCTTATCAAAGGGGGAAAAAATCCAGCCTACAGCGCAGTCCACATGTAAGACCGATGGTGTTCGACCGCTCGGTCAATACTCGGTGACACTGAAAAAGTGGCGAAGACCTTCGTGAAAAGGCCACCTGCTTTCTCATCTGCACAGGCCATCCAACTTCAAGACCGGTTAGATCTTTAAACGACGTTTGGACTAATCACTGCGGTCAAACCTAATTTTATATTTATTTTTATACATGGATATGAAACTACCCCCATCTATGTGGGGTGCCGTTTGTAAAGTTACACTGAAAATAAACATCAATATTTTGGTTTATTTACCCTTTAATAAGAAAAAAAGTGTTTTTTTTTTTCAAAGTGGTATGTTCACCATGTTATTCATACATTTATAAATGTCATAGTTCCAAACTAAATATTTAATTTACCAACTAAACAATTAGTTTAAAAACTAAATACATAACTTGCAAGCTGTTAAATATTGAGTTAGCAAATTAAATATTTAGGTGTAAATAAGTATTTAATTTCCAAGCAAAATATTTATTTTCAAAACTAAACATTTAATTTCCAAACTAAATATTTATTTTCCAAGCTAAATATTTAATTTCCAAACTAAACATTTAATTTCTAAGCTAAACATTTAATTCCAAAACTAAATATTTAATTTGTTAACTAAAATTTTAGCTTACAAGCTAAATATTTAACTTACAAGTTCAATATTTAGGTGAGAGTTAAATATTTAGTTAGTAAACTAAATATTTAGGTGTTAATTAAATACAGTATTTAATTTCCAAGCCAAATATTTATTTTCAAAACTGAACATTTAATTTCCAAACTAAATATTTATTGGCCAAGCTAAATATTTAATTTCCAAACTTAACTTTTAATTTCCAAACTAAACATTTATTTTTAAGCTAAACTTTTTCCTAAACTAAAAATTTAATTTATAACTAAATACTTAGCTTGCCTGCAAGTTAAGTGAGAGTTTATATTTAGTTAGTAATTTTTTTTTGGAAATTAAATATTTATTTATTTATTAATATATTTATTTAGTTTACTAACTAAATATTTTGGTGTAAATTAAATATTTAGTTTACTATTTAGTTTACTAACTAAATATTTAGCTTTAAATTTAAGTATTTAGTTTGTAAACTAAATATTTAGCTTATGAATTAAATATTTAGTTAGGAACTATGACATTTATAAATGTATGAATATGGTGAAAATATGATTTTGGGAAAAAAAAAAAGACTAAACCTAAAAAATATTTACCGGTATGCTAATTTCTGACTGTGTAACTTTACAAATGGCACCCCATACTTCTCTGTGCAGCAGATATTTGGCATGACCGTTGATTCAAGACTTTACGATTGTAAAGTTGTCTTTGAAACAAACTGAAGGACTTCATCAGTAAATAACAAAAGAAGGGAAACTTTTGAACGCTTGAACATCTGTTTATCTCTACCCATTAGAAGGAAATAAAATTGAACTCAGTTAATTTCTATAGTGCCAATTCACTGCAAACATCATCGCAGGGAATTTTTAGGACAAGTTCAAAATTTTCCATCTTGCAGAGCTGAAATAAAAAAAAAATAAACTTTTCTAAGTGCAGGAGTTTTTTTCCGTCTTATCCAAGAACACGTCACCACTGAGATTTAACTATGAGGTCAAACGAAGGATCTTCAGCTGGAGCTGATCTTCATGATTGCTGAGATCAAGAGGATACTCGTGGAATTCAAAATGAGAACATACGTTGCTACACTTGACTCAAAACCTTGAGGAGCTCACGGCCAGCGCTTACATGAATACATACAGTGTTATTTAAATGACATGTGACCAGCCAAACTCAGAAGCTTTGGATAATTTATGTTTCCGCGATGCTAAAAAGCAACTCGAGGCGATTAGAGGAGATTGTTTTTAACGGGAGATCGATGTCTCACTGCAGGCTGCAGCTTGGAAACGGCGCTGCATCATTTGCTGAAATTACTGCCATTGATTGGGCGTTATTAGTCATTTTAATTCAATTTTAAATGACCGTAAGGAAGCGTGGAAATCTGACTGGGACTGTGGAATATCAGGGAGGAAGTGCAGAGAATAATCTAAATTCCCCCTGCCGAAGGAAGATCGAATTAACCAGATTAATGTGGTTGTTGGCTGTGTTGAAGGCTGAGGGCCTTTTTTGGGGCTTTTCTTTGATTCTCGCCACATTTGATTTGTTGAAAAGTACTGTATTTTTTGGATTATAAGGCGCATTAAGCGAAACAAAACAGTTAGATAAGTCAATTATATTCAACTCATTCACAATAACTCTCAACATTGTTCAGTTGTACCACATAAAATACAAAACAATAGGGATGCACGATATTATCGGCATGTAAATAAAGTTAAATATCAGACATTGGCCATAGGCCTGTCATGATAAATAATAAATCAATAAATCGCATGATGAATTAAAATTATCGACCTCATTTTCATTTACCGGCTTTATCAATTCTTCGTGTCTCTCTTTCTACAGAAGACACGGCTCAACTCCGGTGCTCTTCACTGACCCCCACCCCCCTTTTTTCTTTAAAATCTGTTTTAATCATTGAAAATCACATGTTTGGATCCTTAAAAGCAGCTCAGCTCAGATGCTAAGCTACGAGCTAAGCTAACAGGCTAACCTTGGGAATAAACCTCCGTCTTGTCGAGCTCCAAAATACATTGTTGAAACCCGTGGCTTCATGTAAAAAGTTGCTTTTCTCTGCAAAAAGAAGATAAGAACTTGTTTACTGAATTTTTATAAAAAATGCTACACTAAAGAGCTCAAATCACCGAGTGTTTGCCATGTCAACATGTCAGCTCATGTCACGTCAAGGGGCCTCCCTCCCATTTTTTCTAAGACACGCTGCTTAACTATCCTTTGCTTCAAACAGTAATACCGCCATCAGGTGGTCGAAACAGGTACTACACACCAAACAAATCAACATTTATTCTAAATTTGACTATTAGTTATTGTTAAATTTCAAACAATATTATCGTTTATTGCAATAATTTCTGACACAATTAAACGCCCAGCAAAATTTGTTATCGTGACTCACCGATATACAAGATGCTGTTTATAT
>JARVLU010000665.1:6654153-6668499 GCA_031762415.1 Simpsonichthys santanae
ATCCTTCCTACTCCCTCCCTCCCTCCCTCCTTTTTTCAGTCCTTCCTTCTTTCCTTCCCTCCCTCCTTTCCTTCCTTCCTTTCTTTATTTCCTTCCTTCTATCCTTCCTTGCTCTCTTCCTTCCTTCCTTCCTTCCTTCCTTTCATTTCCTTCCTTCCATCCATCCTTGCTCTCTCCCTTCTTTCCTTCCATCCTAAGGGACATCATTAACAGTTTTTCTGATGTTTGCCATTCGTGTGCACAAACATGTGACCTTGGACTCATAAGACGTGACCTTGAACCTGATGAACCAGCTGCTAAGTGGTCCAGATGTGCGTGCAGCTCCAACTCTGCCGTGTTAAAAACAGGAAGGAGTGGAAACTGTTTTAAATTCCGTCTTTTCATCTTTCACTTGAACCCGTCGTGAGGAGGCTGAAGATGCTTCTTCCACCTGAGACCTTCGGGCGGGAGGTGTTTCCAGCAGAGCTCATGCTCTTTGGAGGCGGCTTCTTATTTTGGGAACCTGCATCTGAACGAAGCTCTGATTTGTTCGTTGGTTATTCATGAAAAGGAGCTCCCTTTGATGTAAAGCTTGTTCTTTCTGATCGTCCCTGATGTTTGCATCCAAGTAGCTTTTTTCTTTGTTTTTGTTTAGAAAGTCAAACAGGATTTTTTAAAGTATTTTAAACTCTAGAATCAGCTGATCGTTGATGTTGAAATGAATCCAGGCAGCTACAACAATTAAAAAGTCGACGTCTTTCCTGTTTGTTTCTCCTCAAACCAGATCTTTGATCCTCCCCGATTAACAAACAAACCCTTTGTCTGCGTCTTTTCTTTCCTCCTCTTGTTGGATTCTTGTTTGTCTTCAGCCGCCGCCACCTTCACAAACGGCAGCTATGGTCACTACAGCAACGCCGGCGACGAGCAGGGCTTCCCCCCGCCGCCCTCCCCCGACTCCGTGGAGGAAATGAACAGAGACTTGAATCTGACTCCCCCACAACGCAGGTAACCCCTCAGAGCTCGTCAAGTGCAACAACCTACATGAACACGCCGTTAAGCTCCACGCAGGGCCAGAGTTCTGATGGCGTCACTCTTCATCGTTGTTCACAACTTCCACTGATTTGTGATATCAATATATATCGATATATCAACAATTGAGCTTTTTTAAATTATCTGGGTAACTGCAGAGCTAAAAGATCTGTGTAAATCAATTCAGGTGGAAAGGGTTTTAACAATTAGTATCTTACCTGCTATAGATAGCTCTTTGAACAGCAATATATATATTGATATTGATATATATCGATAAAATATGATTATCAATATATCAACAATCATCTCTTTTAGCTTTTAAAAAGCTTATGTGCAGATCATTTCAGGTGGAAAGAATTTAAACAATTGGTATTGTACCTGCTACAGATATGTCTTTGAACAGCAATATATATTGATATTGAGATACATCAATATCAATACAAATATCAATATATCAACAATTATTTCTTTTAGATTTTAAAAAGCTTGTGTGGAAAGGTTTTGAGCGATTAGTATCTTACCTGCAACAGCTAGCTCTTTGAGCTGCAATATATATCAATTTGATACGTATTGATATTGATATATTGATATATGTATCGATATTTATATATAGCAATTTATCAACGATTAAGCTTTTTTAAATGATCTGCGTTAACTGCAGAGCTAAAATAGATATCTGCACATCAATTCAGGTGGAAAAGATTTGAACAGTTAGTATCTTACCTGCTACAGATAGCTCTTTGAACAGCTTTGGTTTGGATAAATTAAGTGAATTAAAAGCTAATGGCTACTCAAGTGGTGTTGCTGCTGTTGTAAACGTTCTGTGTTCAAATAGTTCAAAAAGGTTCAAGCAAATACTATTTAATAAACACTTGAGTCGTAGTTTTTTTCATTCTGTCGTTTTTGTACCCTGTTGCCGAGCGACAGGAAACCATCCGTTAGTGCATGTTGTGAACACGTAACATGATAAATAAGTCAGATGCCAACATCCACTAGGCGTTAAAGTTTCCTCATCAAACATTGAGTTGGCTACAAAAATCCAAGATGGCCTCCTCCATATGCATTTAAACTGACCATCCTAATCATTTGGGGAAAATATTCTAACATTTGTTTTCTCAAATGATTGGGGTGACCCAAGATTAATGCTCAGTGGCCAAGGCCCCCATTTACTTCATTCTCTCTTCAGTTCCAGTCCAGAACAACATTCCTCACTAAAACTACAAACATTAACTACTCAAATCCCTCAGCGACGGAGTACATCAGCGTACCGCTTGCTTTACAATACTGTCACTGATGTCAGGCGTACTTGAGTCCTTGTAAGTTCATTTGAATCTACGTGTTTTTTACTGGGTTGTGTGTTTGTTGTTTTGCAGTGAGCGCTCCGACTCGCCTTCGGATTTCTACTCGAACCGCCAGCTTCTCCACGACAAGTACAACATGCCTCGCAACAGGACGTCCAAAAGCCTGGACATGGGTGAGCTCGCGATCTGGAACACCAATCTCGTCCCTCTGGTTTTCACGTGTTCGGAGGCAGAAAGCAAAAACACGGCAGTCTCGGGCAGGAAGCAAAAACACTGCAGGCTCGGGCAGGAAGTAAAAACACTGCAGTCTCGGGCAGGAAGTAACGACACTGCAGTCTCGGGCAGGAAGTAAAAACACTGCTGTCTCGTACAGGATCTAAAAACACTGCAGTCTCGGGCGGGAAGTAAAAACACTGCTGTCTCGGACAGGAAGTAAAAACACTGCTGTCTCGGGCGGGAAGTCAAAACACTGCTGTCTCGGACTGAAAGTAAAAACACTGCAGTCTCGGGCGGGAAGTAAAAACACTGCTGTCTCGGACTATGAAGCTTCTTATTGGTGCATTTCTTTGTTGTGGTTTCTGCTCCTCGACTCTCATCAGCTCGGAGGGGTTTGACCTGCTGAACTCATAAAGCCCCCCCTCCCGGTGTGTGTGTGTGTGGGGGGGGTGTCCCTGTGAACTGGTGTGTGCGTGCAGATGTGTGCACCCTCTGTATTTGTGAGCAAATGAAACAAACAGGTGTGAGTGAGACGAGGCTGATTTCTTCATATTATCACAAAGTGACTTTTCTTCATATCATCCCTGTTTCTTCCTCACTTCCTCCTCATCCCTGCTTTTGTTTCTGATCCAGAGCTTCATCTTTTCTTTCATCCGGTTGTTTTTCAGCGGATGACTTCATCGCTCTCCGACTCTTCCATCCATTTTGTTTCTTCTGTGCCTCCGTGTGATTTCCAATCCCGCTTCATTAGGTTCAGTGGATTGGCTTTCTTCCTGCAGCACACCCCTCCACCACCTGGGCTGATTGGCTTTCATTACGGACAAGGGTGGTCTACACACACACACACACACAAACACACACACGCAGTGTGCTGTATCCCACTGAGGACCCACTCCAATACCCGCCACTATCTGTCACCTCTCTTCCATCTCTGGCCTTTCTCCATTTCCATCTCTCTTTTCTGTCTTATCACGTCGGTTCCATTCGTCCTCGCTCCCGTCTGAAGCTCTCGGAGGTGAAATGAAGCGGTTAGCCGAGCTTTGTGCGCGTCCGGTTGGGTGAAGACAGCGGGAGCCGGGGACGCGTGCGGGACCTCGGACGCTGACCCTGCCAGGACGGGTTTTATTTAAGGAGACGCACGTGTGTTTTTTCCTCCTCGGATGAGGTCCTCACCTGTGAGCTCGAGTCGCAGCGTTAGAGGAGGTTAGCTTTTTATTAAACACCACTTGACAGGAGGAGGTGAGCGGCTTTTATTGACCCTGAGCAAACAGTGTATTGACTCACGCACACACACACACACGTCCTTTGCCTTCCCTTGTTGAGATGAGCTGGACTAATCGCTGACCAAACTGCGAAGTATTTCTTGTTATTTTTTAAATACATTTTTTTTAATGTGCGTGTTTTTTTTTAACTTTGTCACCAAAAGTTGCGCCGTACGATAGTGATCTAACAAAGTTAAGTCCTCTGGACGGATTCTTCTTGTTGAAACGTTTTGTATTTTATCCAAAGGACTTCTTCAGTCTGCGGAGCTGCAACGATCAAATGGTTTGTTGTTGACGTCCAGAACCAGCTGTTCACGTGATCAAGGGACCGTCAGCCTAACGACTCATCGTTGTTGGCTGCTTGTTATTCGCAGAGGGCTGAGCGATGTAAGAGGAAATGGAGGCTCCGCCCCTGTTAAATGATGGATGGTTTCTCTTCATAAAGATGGCCTCCTTCACTCGTCTGAAACCAGCGTTCCTCTGGCCTGGAGACGAGTGTAGACCGCAGAGTCCTGGTCTGAGGATGTTGATCTTCTGTGCTGGTCCATCCTTTTGGCCAGTGGCTGTTTAGTTTCCCTGATGTAAGACTGATCACCCTCCTGACACTGAACAGCATACACAATATTGCTCTGTTTGTGCCGCAGGACCCTGGATCTTTGGCATCGATCGTAACTTTTAACGAGCTTCAAGGAGGACGCGTTTATCTGTGTGAAAACTCTAGGATTGGCTTCATGAAGTGCAGGAAACCTTCAGCCCTGTTGGGGTTCAGGACGGTGATCCACTCGACACTGAGCGGTTTATCTTTTCTGCACAACGATCACGTCTTCAACATGGACTCTAGTTTTCAGCCGCGAGACTCTTTTTACAAAATCTGTTCAAGTTTGCTTCAAAGTTTTGTTTTCATTCTTCCACTTTTAACAGCAACTAGTTTGACTTCCAGTCAGTTTGCTACAAAACATACAACATAGATGCACTAGCTAAAAAGATGTAGCGCTCCGCTCCTGTCATGCCCCTCCCCTTCCTCCATGGTCAACAACTGCCAGCACTAATGCTGCGCTGAACTAGCATGCAACACAGACGAGTCTCCATCTCACTCGCACTAAGACTTGGCGATTGTTTTTACGCCGCATGTCCTTCCTGGCGCAGCCACAGACCACTGCGCTACCACAGCCGTCTGTGTGGAGCAGAGAGCTGCTGTCTAGGGCGCCCTGGGGAGCAGATTCTGGTGGTTAAGGGTCTTGCTCAAGGGCCCAGAGCGGGGCAAACGAGGGTGGAGGCAGGTGTGGGCGTTTCGCCTTTCCCACACACATGTTGATGATGTTGGTTCAGCAACCTTCCAATCAGAGGCCCACCTTCTCTCACCTCTGCGCCACCACTCCCCCTATACACACACACATATATACAGTATATATATAAACTCCTCGCTCTGTTCTCCAGGATCCATCACTGTCTTGAATATCTTGCACCCAAAACATTTAGGTTTACTTCATCCTCTGACCAGTTCCAGTCCAGAAAAACACTCCTCACTAAAACTACAAACACTCACTGTTCAGGTCCCTCAAGAGACGGGGACATTGACCTGTTCATGGTTTTACTAAGGCTGCACAATGTCTAGAAAACACATCAACATTGCAATATCTAATAATATTGATTAATCATGTTTTTTATGTTAATCCCCACACAACCTTGAAATAGCATTTTATTTTATGTGTTTATCACTTTTACTACGTATTTTCACCCTATAATTCAAACCTATTTGCATAATTTGCATACCCTGTGACTTATACGCTGAAGCGTCTTATTTTTTCCTCATATTTATAAATAAAATAAATTTTTTGGCTGAGACATGACCGTTTTCATTCCTTCTGATGTGGAAAATATTGAACACTACCATTTTCAGCCACTAGCTGGCACTCGAGTAGTATGGCATGCCGTTGTGTCATGTAATAGGCAAAAAATGGCTATTAATGACACAATCGGCTTGCCATATTCTGCCACCTTCTTCCAGCTCGCTTGGAGCAACGGTCAAATCCGCCTCATTTCACTGCACCACCCCAGCGAAATTCAGCTGATTTGACCATCAACGTGCATTTATTAATGGAAAAGTTCAACTGAGACATGGGCTTCACAACCATTATATGTGAAGGGGACATCCCCCCCCCCCACACACACATTCCAAAACACATACATTTGGACCCCATTTACCACGAAACATTATTTCACTCAGCACAGTTTCCATCCATTCCACTTGATTAATAGGAGAACACTCGAACCACTGAAAGTCCACTCCAGGTTTTCCTGGTTACCTCCAACCCTCCAGCAGCATGCAGTGCTCCACCTCTGCGTCTCCTGCCTCGGCAGAGAACGCTCACAGGTGGATGAGGCGGAGACACCTCTGTGTTGCTCTCCAGCTTAGCGAGTTGAGCGTGAGCAGTTGTTCACCGGGGGTTTATCGTAAACGTGTTCATGTTTGGAGGACGCTTGAGCGAAGTGGAGCGCTACGTCTGTAGCATCTTAGCTTAGCGTTGGCGTGTGACGTTGTAAGACGCTGTGTTAAGGTGCATTAAAGTTGAAATGTCTTTAAACCCCCCACACCTTATTGTTGTCAAACGTCCTTTAGATGAGTAGTGTTGAACACAAGTAAAAATAAATTTAAAAAAGTCTAGTGGTGATGTTTTTTATTTCTCTATGAACACAAGTAGTGCTGATCTGAGGCTGTGTTAAAGTGCATTAAAGGGTTAATCTTGTTCAAATCCTCCCGCGGCCTCCATTTTGCAGCCAGTCGATCCTTGGCACACTGGCCCACATTTCCGGATTAGCGTGCGACACGTAATAGGTGCGACTTCTACGGCGAAGCGACTTGTTTTTGGATTTTTCCACATTATTAGACTTTTTTTTGGCAGATGCGACTTATAGGTCGGACAATACGGTACTTTTATCGCCTCTTTCTTCCTCCACTTTCCTCCTTCACTGCAGGATTTTGAACTTGCGCGACATTGTTATAACGGTTAAAAATGAGGTTTTATATTTTGGCCTTCCACTGCAGCAGGATGACTTCTGGCCACGCAGACGTTTTCTCTTCTCTTCTCCAACATAATTTATTTTTTATTTTTTATCTGTTTAAGGTTGTGTGGGCTGCTGTAGTTTTTACATTCAAACTTTATTTTTTCTTTCACACGCGCGGACAAAACCCTTTTTTTAATTTCCTCTTTACCGTTTCCAGTTGAAGTGTATTTTTTTACACGTGTAGTCTCATTACATCATTCCCTCGCCCGGTTTATTCCGTCTGCAGGGAAAAATTGACCTCATGAAAAATGAAAAGGATTATTTAAGAGAAAAAGCAGCTTTAATGGAAACCAATTATTTCCTCTAAACGCACCACGTGCGGCGGCTGCTGACGGTCGGGCTCCAGGTTGGATTTCCGCTCGTTTTCGTTCCTTTTTTATTAGTTGTCTCATCTTTATCTGCTCTCATTTTCTCGCACAATCCTAGTCTTTATTTCTGCTGCTTTTGTTGTATTTTGCTGCTTTTTTCATTTCCTGTCTCGGTGTGTCGTCGCCGCGGTTTGCAGGGATTCATTTCCAGCGTACGCCCGCACCTTTATGAACACGGGCGCCACCTGCTTTGTATGTCAGAATATAATTTTGGTGCATTAAAGGGTAATAAGTGTGTTTTGTTGCTCTTTATTTCTTGTCCCAGTGGCTGATGAGAGCAACGTTGGATCAGTGGTGCGTCGCAGAAATGGTGAGTTGGATAGAATCACCGTAAATAAGCTCTAATTCAAATGTTTTAATTTATTTTACATACAAATCGACCGATTTAACCAGCATTGTGTATAAATTCTCATTCCTCATGTGTTTATTTGATCTAATTCTGAATTTCCTATTTTGTTTCACATTTTTAGTGTAATTTCCTTTGTCCCTATTTTATTTTTTATTTGATCTTAATTTTTTCAATATTTTTAGTTCCTTATAATATTCTCATTTCGTCTAATCCAGTTTGTCTTGTTTTATGTTCTTGTTTAATTTTTCTCTGTTTTTTTACACACTGTTGTTCTCATTTTGTCGCAATTTTCCCAATTTTTTTTCATTTCATTTCAACTTTATTTCAATTTCCTTTTGTCTAAATCTGTTTTCTTGTTTAGTCTTATTTGTTTTACCATTATTTCATTTCATTGTCTCGTTTTTAAGAATAATAATGTTATTTGTAGGTGCCTTTTGTGGCCCTCGAGGACACCCTACAGTAAAATACAATATGGAACGTAGTAAAACAAAAGTATAAAACAATAAATTATAAAGAACAATATAAACATACAGTACGTAAAATATGTTAAATACATGTAATAAGATAAGGGTGACGTGTGGACCTGAGGGTCCAGGTGGGTGTATTGATTTGGAAAAGTTCTGAGATACTGAGGGGTGAGGTCATTGAGGACTTTGAAGATGACGAGCAGGATTTTGTAAGAAATGCTATATTCATTGGGGATCCATTGAAGATTCTGCAGGACAGGGGTTATATGATGGGTGGAAGGAGTTCTGGAGATGACGGGAGCGGCAGAGTTTGGGGCCAGTTGGAGTTTAAGGATGGAATTGTAGTTAGACCAAATGTTGAGTTGCAGTAATCTAGGTGGGCTTGGACCAAAGAGTGAACCAGAACAGCAGCACCGTTGACAGGGATGGACAGAGACGAGCAATGTTACGGAGGTGAAAGTAAGCTGAACGAGTGATGTTACCGTTACGGGATTTAAATGATGACGTGTTGCCCAGGATGACACCCTGACTCTTAAATAAGGGGGAACTGAGATGGTTGATGAGAATGGAAAAGTTGCCCCGTTTTTGCCAGAGTGGATTTGGCGCCAATGTGAAGAAGTTCTGTTTTGTCACCGTTTAGTTTGAGGAAGTTGATTGGGAACAAGGATCTTATGTCATTCATTCAACTTTATTTATACAGGCTATTCTTATTGAGCCTCAAGGACTCATTTACAAAAGAGACGTGTTTTAATCAAAGAAATGAGAAAAATAAATTAAAGAAAATTATAGAAAAAAACGAAACAAAAACGGCTACAATGTAAAGCGATAAAATCACTTCTTGATGTTAGAGTCCAGCCTTCTGCAGTTTCTGTATCCATGTTGGCTGCCAATTAACAACACCTGCAGGTCATCCCACTAACGAGGATGCCTTGCTACTTAAGACTTCAGTTGTCAGAGGGGGAGGTGGATGGAAGGGTTGAACTGGTGGTGGTGGACAGATAGATCTGAGTGTCATCCATGTAACAGTGGAATTGGATATTATGTTTTAAGAAAATGTTGCCAAGTGGAAAGAGGTAATGATAAAAAGAAGAGGACCGATGACAGAACCTTGTGGAACACCGGAACAGAGAGGTACATGACTTTAATAGTACATTTGTTCCTCCTTTTAAAAGATTGTCATTTTCTTTGGTTCTATTTTTTGTCATTATTTCTCAGTGTCCAACAATTCATCTGGACAGTTTTTTTTTTTTTTTTTGTGCTGAAACGTTTCACCTTCCATCCAGAAGGCTTCATCGGTCAAGGAAACGCACAAGGCAAAACTGATTCTTCCCCCAACACCTTACTCCAAAGTGGAACAAACCAGTTCTATTGGTGCTAAAAAAAAAAAAAAACTGTCTAGGTGAGCTGACTGAAAATTGTTGGATTGTATACCTGGATTGTTGAGCATGGACTTTGTTGGTTTTGAACCAGTTTGACACGACTGTAGACGAGGGAGAGGGCCGGCACCGGAGGAGGGGGCGCGCCAAAGAGACCATCTTAGCACCAACATAACTGGATTATTGAGCATGGACTTTGTTGGTTTTTTTCTCAATGTGTTTCTCATTCTTCTTATTTGAACTTTTGTCATTTAGATGCAGTTTTACTACCAATTCATCTCATTTTCTCACATTGTTTCTTACTTTCAAAAATTTCTAGATCTTTTCTCAGTTTTTCTCATCCATCTCCTTTTCTAAAAAATGTCAATATTTAGGACCTATTTTTGTATGTGCCTAATTTGTTTTTCAAATTTTACACCATTTGTTCATTATTTTATCTTGTCTCAAACTTTTTTTTTATTTAATAATTTTATTTATCTATTCTTGGGACTCTCCCTCCTTCCACTGCCAACCTGACAAAGTTGAGATACGAACCCGGGTGTGAACTCTTGCTGCTTCAGAACCATCACAAAGCTTGCAGCGTTCAGTCCTCACCCAGCTGACAGCAGCAGGATTACATCACAGTTTCTTCAATTTTGTTCATTCTGCCTCAGTTTTTTTTTGGAAAAATGTCTGCTCAAAGACAACATAGATGTTTTTTTTTCCCTCACAGTGATGAGTTGAAGCACTTCAGAGCTATTATGCTCATAATATGAGAAAGTGTTCATAGTTCAAGAACAGAAAACACAAAGAAAGACATCTTTCATATCATACTGGCTGACAGGATCTTTTTAAAGTGTGTTATGCAGAAACCAAAAAAGAGACATAATTCAACCTGCTCACAATGTTGTCAGTCTTACTTCCAGTGGTCTACTTGTCCATCATCGTGGAGCGAAGAGGGGGAAATTAAAATGCCTTTCGTCTGCTTGTCCGTCTGTCCATGCGTGTTGTGAAAATAACTGAGATGATGGGATGGGCTGTAACTATAACTATGTGACACAACAATGAACATGTGTAAAACATGTCACAATAACATAAAATACAATTCTTTGTATTAATGTGTTTTTTATTATTTTTGAGCGTCATGTGTTTGACATCATCAAATAGCTTAGAACCCACTTTCAGATTCTGTAAATGACTCAAAATGACCCAGGGGAGACTTGTTCCTGGTTTCGCCGTGGCCAGTCACAGTTGTCCCGGCGCTCGGCTCAGATTCCCCTCGCTCAGCATTCCTACAAGTGGCTCCGCCCCCTCCCCTCTCTTCGTCATAATTATTAGGTCTACGATGAATAAAGCGATCCGCTCCTTCCGTTCTTCCTGCCTTTCCCCTCTTTTTGTCTTCCCCTCCGTTTGACATCTCGGCTAATGCGTATTGACGGGGGCCTTTGCGTGTTCTTCGTCTTTCTGCTGACACGGCGTGTTCGCCTAGCTTCTTGTGCCGTGCACCCCCCTCCCACCCAACGCTGCCGCTGCCCTCCTCCCTAAATGGCCTTACTGTTTCTTTATGGGCTTTGACATATTTCATTAGGCGGATGGTCTTAAGAGGCTCGCCTGGCTTCTTTAATCTGGCTAAAACCTTTTCTTTTTCTCCTCCTGCGCTGAGGTGCGCTCTCCCTCGCTTTCTCATTTATTTCTTCCCTCCGTCACGTTTTTCTCCCGTTCCCTTCCTTTTTCTGTCGTGCCTCTCCATTTTATGTACTGTATATATTTTTTTCTCTCTTGTTTTTTGGCGGAAACGTCTTCCTCGCGGCTTCTCTTCATCTCCTGCATTCTGTCGCCAGCTCGTCCCCCATTTTTAGCATCCTCCCAATCCCAAAACGCCATTTGCCGTTTTATCCTCCCCTCTGTTCTACCTCCAGTTCTCTTTATTTTTGCTTTGGTTCTCTTCTTCTCAACAGACTGATCCTTTTTTTAGGATCCTTCTCCCCTTCCCCCCTTGCTCTGTCGCCGCTGGATGTGTTCCAGTCTTATGTGATTATGGTGAACATGCTCCAGTCTTGGAGTTTCCTCCTTCCAACTGATTTTGGAAACTCTGAGTGTGTGTGTGAACACCCTGCAGACAGCCAGAGGAGTAATGAACAAGATATTCCTTCATTCATTCCTCCAGTTCGCTCCCGTAGAGTCTCACATGTCCTCAGGCAGCAGGCTGCCCTCTTACAACACACCTGGGAGCTCATCCAGCACAAACTCCCACCCACTCATCCTCACACGAGATATCCACACTCACACGGTGTGTGTAGTCACAGGAGGAGATGAGCCTAATGCTGGTTTGGCTGCATTTCTGTATTTATTTGGTCTTTAGCTTCATTGAATGTTTTCGCCCGATCATTTATAGACGGCGACGATTGTCTTTGGAGTCCATCGTCTTGTTGGCTAAACGCTCATCAGGAAGTGTGGCCCTGTGTGTCATTAGTCCGTAGTGTTTAGGAAGGCCTCGTTCACAATATCCTTCATTTTATTTCAAAGACATTCACGCCAAGTCTTGTGTCTAGGCCTGTCGCGATAAACAATAATTATTATTATGAATCGCATGATAAATTAAAACTATCTACCTAATTTTCATTTATCGGCTCAACTCCGGTGCTCTACACTGACCCCTCCCTTTCTATTTTCTCTTTAAAATCTGTTTTAATCGTCCAAAATCGCGTTTTTTTGGATTGTTAAAAGAGCTAAGCTGAAAAGCTAAGCTATGAGCTAACTTAACAAAAAACCTCTGTCTTGTCGAAGTTCCAAAATTCACGGTTGAAATCCGTGCCTTTATGTAATAAGTTATTCTCTGAAAAAAAAAGCTGAGAACTTGTTTACTGATTTTTTTTTTAATTAAAAGCTTTGTGTGACAAATGCTATGCTAAAGAGCTCAAACCACACTGAGCGTCCGCCATTTTGAGAACCAAAGAGAGACAGCCCATGTCACATCAAGGGGCCACCCTCCCATTTTTCTTAAAGAGACTCTCTACTCGCTCCCTCACTATCCTTCATTTCAAACAGTCTGATACTGCCATCTGGTGTCCAAAAAAGGTACTACATGCCAAACAAATTGAAAATTTCTTCTTAAATTTGACAATAATTACTAATTATTGTCAAATTCAAACAATATTATAATTTATCGCAATGATTTCTGAGACAATTTATTACCCAACAAGATTTATTGTGACAGGCCTAGTGTTGCGTTTATATTTGTGTTCAGTAAAAATATTTCCCTTTTAAAATTAATATAAATCTAGTAATTCATTGGTTATTTTGCTAACATTACAGATGCCTTTACTAATGGCCTATTCGCCGGCCTATAATAATAATAATAATAAAAACTCAACTTGCTAGGAGTTCAGCTTGCACCTGCCTGAGGTTTATTACTTGCTAAATGGCCTTTATCAGGTCATTTATTCACCTAGGGTTGTGGGGAGGGGTCATCAATCTGCTCTGCCTCACCTTATCTGCTGACTCAGGTTAAGTTTGTGACCAACACTGCAGTTTTTAGAAGGTGCAGATGGGAGAAAACCTCACTATGTTGGTTTGCATTGGCTCGACATGTCTTAACAGACGGAGGGACCTTGGCTGCGGTCCTGGTTGGCTGCCTGTCACCGTGAAGTGCTTCCCAGCGTGAAAGCACTGATCCCACCTGTTCGGACAGGTGCGCCGACTCAAGCGGCTTCCTGTGTGACAATGTTTGGACCCTAACGTCTTTTTTACCTCCTTCCCTTCCTTCCGCAACTATTTTCTGCTCCTGTTTCCACCCTTATGGTCTTCATCCACCTGGGTTCACACTTTTGACTGCAAACAAACACAAACGCTGATCTGATCTCTCCTGGTGTCTTGCAGGTCCTGCTGTTTGAGTATATGGTGGAGACGGAGAGCAGAGTTCAGCTCTACAGCCAGTACATGGAAGTGAACTCGGATTTCAAGAGCGCTCGAGAGCAGTACACGAGGCTGACCGATGGGGTTTTCCTCAACGAGGTCATGAGGCTCATGTAAGATTAGCAAAGATTTTGTTTCTTTGTTGGGTTGTAGCCATGCACAGGCTGCGGTCAAAGTGACCAGAGAGAGAGAGAGAGAGAGAAAAATAGCTAGTTTAATTACTTTTTCATTTATTTTGTAAAGCTGTTTAATGGATATATTAAAAAAAAATTGCATGTTTTAATGCACACATTAAACTTGATTCTTAAACTCTGTTTGTGGAGAACGGAACGGATTCTGCGGTTAAACCTCTGGGCTAATTTCTGAGTTAAAACATTTAAAAAGATTAAAGACAAGGACCTGATGATGGATGACAGATCAAATACAGTATATTGCTTGATCTGCTTTACAGATCTATCATACTAACCACACTGTAGATGCCACCCCCCACCCTGACTCACCAACACTTTATCCCAGAGGCTCAATGGGATTAACCTGTATAAATAAAGGTTGAATGAACAACGAGCTACCGCCTCTAAAACAGGACTCACTGTTCAAGTCTCCCTCAAAACTTGCAACAGCTTTGGTGTTGTGCTGTGATTAAACTGTACATTTTAGAGTGGCCTTTTATCATGGTCAGCCGCACACCTGTACAATAATCATACTGTCTAATCAGCATCTTCATATGCTACACCTGCGTGGTGGATGGATTATCTCGGCAAAGGAAAGTGAACAATATTTGAGATAAAAAGGCCTTAAGTGCACGTAGAAGACGTCTTAGATCTTTGAGTTCAGCTCATGAAAAATGGGAGCAAAAACAAAAAAAAAAGTGTTGGAGTTTATACCCTGATGCATGCTCAATAATCCAGGTAGAAAAATCTAAAAAAGCTAAGTCTGGCCCTCTGGACCAGAAAAGAAACCGAAAAAGAAACCGTCCATCATTAAACAGAGGTGGAGGCCTCCGGGTTCAGCTGTCCCCCTCCTACAATGCTGTTATTGC
>JARVLU010000665.1:6675677-6690273 GCA_031762415.1 Simpsonichthys santanae
GTTCTGCACTTGTACTGTCCAGTCTTGGTCCTGGAGGGCCACCATCCCGCATGTTTTAAATGTTTCTCTGCTCCATCACCCATAATTTGAATCAGTTTTCAACAGGCTTCTGCAGAACTTTTAAGAGGTAATTCAACCATTGAATGATAAATAATAACCTTTTATGTACGGATGTTTCTGTTCAGTGCCCTGAGATGACTTCTGTTGTGACTTGGCGCTATATAAATAAACTGAATTGAATTGAATCAGGCGTGTTGAACCAGGGAAACATGCAGGATAGTGGTCGTTGAGGTCCAGGATTCTACACCCCTGCTTAATTGTAAATGTTCTACACTAGTTGTGACCAGTTCTGACCCTTGAGGGCCACTACTCTGTATGTTGTAGATGTTTCTCTGATCCAACATACCTGACTTGCATCAATGAGTGATTAACAGGTTTCTGCCTAACTCGAACACGTGGTTCAACCATTGAATCAGGTGATTGGGCAGGGGAAACTGGTAAAACGTGCAGGATAGTGGCCCTCTTTTACCAGGATTGGACACATCTGCCTCATAGTAAGTGTTCTACACTTGTACCATCCGATCTTGGTCCTTGAAGGCCACTATCCTGCATGTTTTAGATGTTTCTTTCCTCCAGCATACCTGACTTGAATCAATGGGTGATTAACAGGTTTCTGCAGAGCTCAGAAAGTGATTTAACCATTGAGTCAGGTGTGTAGGAGCAGGGAAACTGGTAAAACATGTAGGATAGTGGCCCTCGCGCACAAGGATTGGGCACATCTGCCTCATAGCAAGTGTTCTACACTTTACTATCCAATCTTTGTCCTTTAGGGCCACTATCCTTCATGTTTTAGATGTTTTTCTGCTCTATCATCCATGATTTGAGTCAATTGTTAATGGGTTTTGGGTTTTTAACGGAGAAATAATAACGGTTTAAACAAGCAGGATAGTGGCCCTCAAGGATACTGATGGGATACTCTTGCATCAGACGATATGAAAAAGGGTTCACATCAGTAAAGGTAAATTAGAATAATCTTAATGTCAACCTTTTTTTGTTTTTTGGCCTTCGTGCGTATCTAAAATGCTCCTGAAACCCACTGTCTGCTAATGATGTGATCTAAAAAGCGAAACCACAGTTTCAAAGCTTGGTCTTGGATCGAGCGTCGCAGCTGTGAAGGGCATTGCCCGTCAAACCGGCCTTTTTTTTTTTTTTTTGGCTGTTCGGTTGTTTGTCAAATATGTGCACCAGCTTGAATCAGCGGCAATCAGGCAGACACGATGCGAGCGGGTCGGCGAGAGCATCTGCTGGCACAGCGGGCAGCGATATGTGATAAACGCTGATTTCACCCTCCACTGGATCGAGCTGGCGATGATAGCCACCTCTCCCCGCACTCGTCCGTCCTATTAAACCCTCATTATTCATTTACCTCCAGCCGCAGACGGCTGACTTGCATGGAGCGAGCGCACCCAAACACACTCCAGCAAAAGAGAATTGCTCTTGTATTTCCGTTTCATCTAAGGCGGTCAAGGACACACACGGATATCTCGCACTGGCAGGGTTGTGACTATTTCTTTCACTTGGAACCAGATTCAAACATTTTGTAATGGATATGCATGTGCTCAGGCACACACGGCTTCTCCGTATAGTGCCGCGGCGCCCTGGCAAGGAGCTTAATTCTATCAGGCTGTGAGCTGGACAGCCGTAATTACATTTGTGACACAAATCCTGTCTCTCAAATTGAGCGTTTTATTCCTGAGCGCTCCCGCCTCTCTATTTATAACCCCTTATTCGCCATAAATCCCACTTCCTCTCAGAAAGTCAATTTGAGACTTAAAAGGCAGCGACGCTTGGCTTAGTTTTCCTCCCCCTTTGACTCTTTTGCTGCTTCGGTTTCACTTTTACCCTTTTTTATTTAAAAAGGGCTTTATTTAAGATCTGAAGGTGAAGTGCCGTGATGCAAGAAGTCCGTTCCTTTTCCTGTTCCGTTTCAGAAAACGCCGCTGATGAATTAACCCTCCTTACTCACCTGTCCTTCAATTTTTTTCCAGAGCATGAATGCCGGTCGTGGAAGTTACGTCTTCTCTTCCTGTTTCCTCCGTCCTCTCCTGGTACCTCCCTCTGCTCTCCATCCTCTGGCTGAATGGCCTTCACTCCCTCCTCCATCACTGCTCTCCTCTCTCCAATTGGAGGCCAAACCTGAGGATGGTTTCATTTTGTCCCCCATCTGTGTTCACCCACGATCCTTTGTTTCCCTAGTTCTACCAGGTTCATCTCTAGCTCCTTCATCCCTTCTTTTTTCCTCTTAGGATTTATATTGTTGGATGCGTGTGTATAGCTACTGTACTGTGCATAACTTAAAATCCTTCAATTTTTTTTTCATTGTTCTTCCAAGCAGCCAGACATTTGTGTGTTAAAGTGGTTTGAACAGTGTTTTTTTTTGGGGTCTTTAAAAGTTTTTTTTTATTTTTTAATATTTACTCTCCAAGTATTACGGTATAAACTCTGTCCGTACATCTGTAAACTCCTCTTGTCCCTCCCATAACTTTGAATCCGCTCAAAATAATTTAATGAGGCTTGATACATGTATCCATCATTGCTAGACGGAGTGCCACACTTTTAATGACCCCTGCTCAAGGTCACAAATCAAGGTCAAAGATACAAGTTTTGTTTGTCCGGGCCCTAACTTCTGATCCGCTCAAGGCAACTGAAGAAACCGTAATACACATTTGTATAAAACTAGACAAAGTGTTGCATACACTTTTCATCACCTCAGCTAATGTCAAGGTCACAAATCAAGGTCAAAGATACACATTTTGTTTGTCCGGGCTCTAACTTATGATCTGCTCAGGACAACTGAACAAAACAAGATACACATTTGTATCAACACTAGACAATGTGTTGCATACACTTATATCACCCTAGCTAAGGTCAAGGTCACATATCAAGGTCAAAGACATAAGCTTTGTTTGTTCAGGCCCATAATTTCTGATGTGCTCAAGACAATTTAACAAAATGTGATACACATTTGTAGTATCAACTCTAGATGGAGGGTTGCATACACTTTTCATCACCCCATCTAAGGTCAAGGTCCAGACTGCTGCTATAGATTGCTGTACAGTAGCCAACTTGTTGACGGGTGTATAATGCCATGACACCAATCTGTGAGTAAACTGGACAACTTGAGGACAAACCAAGTGTTATCCTTTTGCACTATCACAAGACCCGCTCTTCCTTTTTCCCAACAGTCTTCATTCTTGTCTGCACTTGCTGCGCTCTCATTTTATATAATCAAAGATGCAAACTTTTAAAAAAGGACCGCAATGAGGTCTTTTTCTTCTTTGTGGCGATTCTTTTGTAGACATAAGAGTTGCTGCAAGAGAAATTCTTCTTGCAAAAGATTCAATGAGGGGTTTTAAAAAAGGACATTGAAGATTTGATGCGTGTAACCTCCACGTTTCAGCCATTTACCAGAGATTAATTACACTTGGAGGTAATGCAGTGAATGTTGTGACACACAAACAGCATGAATTATTAACATAAGATCCTCTCCTGCTCCTCTGGAATATCATCTTCCAACTATTGCAGTTCTTAAGAAACCAAATTAAATTGTAGAGCGAGTTGGTTCTCAGAGTTTAATGCAGATGCACGTTAATTAAATAAGGAAGTATAACTCTAGGAGATGTGTACAAATGTAATGTTTTGTAAGCATTTGGCTGGATTTTGCTAAAAGCCTATGATCTCAATAAGATTATTCCATCTCAATTTAGTAGCGGCTGCATATCCAATTCAGAGGAAATCTCAGCCAGGCTTCCCTTTTCCATCTTTTCTCTGTTATGTAAGTGAGAAATGTTTAAAGGCTAGAAAATAATGGAAGTTAAAGTGCTCCAGGGCAGACGTGGGCCACATTATGGCCCGACGGCCAAAAGTGGCCCACGGGCAATCTCCATCTAGCCCCCACCCCCACCCCACCCTCCCCAAAAACTCTTAATTGAAAATAAAACAACTTAAACAAAAAAAGATTGGACAAATACTTGAAAAACATTTAAGACTGAGCCTTCAAGACTCCTAAAAGCAAATATATATTTTTTGGATGCCTGAAATGGAGGAGTTGGGGTATTTCAGGGTTTCGTTCTCGATTGAGGGAAGGATGGATCGCAAGATCCACAACGGATCTGTGCAGCTTCTGCAGTATTGTGGAGTCTGTGCCGGTCCATTGTGGTGAAGAGGGAGCTGAGCTACAAGGAGAAGCCCTCTCTTTACCGGTCGGTCTACGTTCCTATACTTCACCTATGGTCATGAATTCTGGGTGGAGACTGAAAGAACAGGATCCTGGATCCAGGCGGTCTAAACAAGTTTTCTCTGGAGGGTAGCTGGACTCTCCCTAAGTGATAGGGTGAGAAGTTCATTTCTCCAGGAGAGACTCGGAGCAGAACCATTGCTCCTCCACATCCAAAGGAGCCAATTGAGGTAGTTCAGACATCTGGTATAGATGTGTCCTGGACACCTCCCTAGTGGTTTTCCAGGGATGTCCAACTTGGATGAGACCCCAGGGAAGACCCAGGTCAACTTAGTCTGTCTTTCAGCTGCCCTGGAAATACCTTTGGGTCTCCCATGAGGTGTGGCTGTGGACATAGATCTCCCTGCTCAAGCTGCTGTCCCAGTGTCCCGATTTAGGAATAAGCAGAAGGTAATGGATGAATGGGTAACTTTTGTTCTTTCTTACATATTCAGGCTAATATATCGTCACAAGATCCATTTGACATAAAGTATATCTTTTATTATTGGATATGTCTTTTATTCACTAAGCGTTTTGGGGTACAACAAGAAAATGCCTGGAAAAAAAGTCTTCCAGATCATCTGTATTAAATATAGATTTTTCTATTCAAGTCGCCCTTTGATTGCATTATCTAGGCCCTTTGGTACCATATGTATCCCACCCCTGCTCTGAAGGGATTATAAGGTTTCTGTAAATTATCAACTTGTATCAGAATGTTTACCATTCATTCTTCAAGTTCCCCATAAATGCTGAAGTCCTTTAAAGTTTCCATTCGGTGCATCTGTTCAGAACTTCATACCCTTCCTTGTGTCTTTTCTCTCAAAGATTTCTCATACGAAGAAGCGCTGGGTCCAACCCTTGGTCTCATGAAGTCCAGTTCCTTGGAGAGCCTCCAGACCGCTGTGTCCGAGGCCAAGCAGAAGCACAGCCAAGCTCAGGTGCCGATCCACCGCCCACGCCCGCACATGGTCCGAGGGCGAGGATGCAACCAGAGCTTCCGCATCGCCATTGACAAATCCTACGACGGGCCTTCGGAAGATGGTAAAACTTTAAATTTTGACTATAAAACAGACTTGTATTGAACTTCTCCACTCAACAAGAAAAAAGATGAAACAGATCTTTGCACCAGAGGGAATGTGCCTCTTTAATACTGCAGATATTATAATATAGAAGTCTTTCTGGGCATTATATCCATTTTAAATTAGAGACCGCAATGCTGACGTTCAACCCTGAGGCTTTATAACGCTCTGGCACTCTAAAAGAGCCAGAGGCCTGCCAAGACAGGAGACGGTGCTCGGCCTAAGTACTTTAATGAAATGCTACACAATTTTATCCACTCAGCAATTTGGAAAGAACAACTTTATATCTTAGAACAGCATTTTTTTAATGCTTCACCTCTCCATGGCTCATACATGTGGTTGGGTACAATTACAATGTGAAAATAGACATTTTATGTGAATATAAGGATTGATTTATACACATTTTGTGAATAGAAAGTTGCAAATATATATTCAATTTAGCATGAGTTGGACTCAAAAAACCTTCACAAAAGTGTTTTTAATGATTTAAGTCAAATCTGACATGGACACAGCTCAGTTTTTATTTGTAAACTTTCTATTGTTTTACCCTTAACTTCTGATCCACACAAGATAATATAATGAAATTAAATCTTACACTTATGCATCGTCAATAGACGGAGTGTCTCGGACATTTCCCCCCACTCTAGCACCAAGGTTAAGGTCATAAATCAAGGTCAAAGTTAAAATACAGTGTTTGCTTGTCGGGAACATAACCCAGCTCAAGACAATTTAATGAAACTTGATACGGATATGAACCATTACTGTATGAGGTGTTGCATACCGTTCTCATTATCAAGGTCAAAAATCAAGGTCAAAGTTAAACTACAGTATTTGCTTGTTGGGAACATAACCTCTGATGTGCTCAAGACCATTTAACACAACTTCATACACACATGAATGGTCACAAAATGAGGGGTCACATACCCCTCTCATCACCAAGGTCAAGGTCAAAATCAAGGTCAAAGTTAAAATAAGGTATTTGCTTGTCTAGATCATAACCTCTGACCAGTACAAAGCAATTTAATGAAACTTCATACACACATGAATGGTCACTAGATGAGGGGTTGCATACCCTTAACATCACCAAGGTCAAAAATCAAGGTCAAAGTTAAAATAATGTATTTGCTTGTCTGGCTCAACCTCTGACCAGCTCAAGACAATTTAATGAAACTTCATATGAACCATTACTGTATGAGGGGCTGCATACCCATATGATCACCAAGGTCAAGGTCTCAAAGCAAGGTCAAATGTCAAGCAAGGTATTTGCTCTTCTAGGCCACAGCTTCTCATCTAGTCTATATGAACAAAACTTTGTCTGGATCACCAATATATTGGATCTTGAACTCTGAGGTCAGGGTCAGATTGATTTTTCTTCTGTGGCGATTAGTTTGTACCTTTCAGATTTATTTCACTAACATTTTTCTGTTTTTCTTCATTCAGTAGATATTTTTTGTTGAGCTGGTGTTGCTTGGAGGCAATCGGTCCATTGTCTTTGGTTGCTGTATAATAGTTTGTCGATGGGCGTGTAATGTACCATATGCGGAACTCTTGCTGAACATTTCTACCAGGTCCATCTATAGATCTACTCTGACCTTTTTACCACGCCGCCCTGTCTGTCTTTGACCTGTGTATCCCCCCTCCCTTAGATGACGACGGGTCCGACTACAGCTCAGGCAACGAAACACCCGCCAGCACTTCCTCTCGCCAGGATCTTGACGAAGAGAAGAAGGTAACAAAGAAAACCAAAGCAAAGAAGAAGGAGAAGAAAAGCAAGGGCAAGAAAAAAGCCGAGGATTATGGGGATGAGCTGGAGAAGAAAACCAAAAAGAAAGGATTTGGTCTGCTAAGGTAGGAGCTCTTTAACCCCCCTCCCAAAATAAGCAAATGTTGAATTTATCCTTCTTGTATAATGTAGAAGATGCTGGAAAAGAACAACCTGCCCTACTTTCCCCTTGGTTAACTTTCAACCAATCACCCCTCTGAGCACAGCAGGATTATGGGAAATAGGATGATTGGATATGAACACAACCTTCTCAGTAATGGGGAGTATCCATTATTTCTCAATCTAAAGTCCTGCAGACACAGCGCCAACCTTAAATGTTTGTCACCCCTTTATCAACCTGTCCCAGTTGTGATTTGTGGTCCAGCAGCAATCCTTATCTATTGGCAGTGACACGATGCGGTCAGTGTATCACCACACTTCCAACACTTGGGATTCAATTAGGCTGTGACGAGAGATAGCACGGGCCGAGCGTTGGGACTACAGATGGCTGATAAGAATCCAATCGGCCACAGTGTCAAGGGCAGTAATGGAAGAGATGTTCGCACGTTGAGGCAGGGACTGGGGAACAGGGCAGGGACGGCAAGGGTGACATGAAGGACACGAGAGGAGTCTGACCAGTTTCAGAAGATCTGGATTGTTTTCACCGTAGCGTCGGACATAGTTTCATTTCACATAGATATTATAAATTTAAAAATTCACTGATTAGTACCGGAACACGAACTGGGGAATGCATGCTGCAGCTGTGAGATGATGCAGATTCTGCATTGTGTTGATTTTTATTTTTAAACGCCGGTCAAAAAATGGACAGATTGAGTCTCTGTCCATATGTCTGTTGACTTTCTCTTGATCGGGTCTCAACTTCTGAACTACTCAAGATAATTCAATTAAACTTACTACACCTGTGCATCATTACCATCTGTGTCCCGTATACTTTTCATTACCACTCCTCCAAGGTCACAATTCAAGGTCAAAGTAAAACAAGGTCTTTGCTCGTCTAGACTATAACTTCTAATCCGCTCAATATAATTTAATGAAACCTGTTGCGTATTTTTACCACCACTACGCAGTGTGTTGCAAAATATTCACCACCCTGGCCTCAAGGTCAAGATCACAAATTAAGTCCAAATGTTATACTATGTCTTTGCTTGTCCCGGTCTTAGTTTCTGGTCCGCTCAACATAAACTAGCAAAACTTGATAAACATTTGCACCACCACTAGACAACATGTTAATCTTTTCATCACGTCACGTCTAGACTGGACTATTGCAATGGTTTATCTGGGTGTCCAAATACTTCTTTAAAACGTCTTCAGTTGATCTAAAATGCTGCTGCCAGAGTCTTAACTGGAGTTAGTGGGAAAGATCATGTCTCTCCAGTTTTAGCTTCTCTCCATTGGCTCCCTGTCAAATCCAGAACTGAATTCAATATCTTACTTCTAACCTACTAAGCTCTCAACAACCTAGCTCCATCTTATATTACAGATCTTATTGTTCCATATTTTCCCAACAGAGCACTTCGCTCTCAGACTGCAGGTTTACTCATGGTCCCTAGAGTTTCCAAAAGCAGAATGGGAGGAAGATCTTTCAGTTCTCAGGCTCCTCTCTTGTGGAACCAACTTCCAGTTTCTGTCCATGAGGCTGACACATTGTCCAGTTTTAAAACTGGACTTAAGACTTTCCTTTTTGATTAATCCTATAGTTAGGGTTGGCTTGTTATACTGCCATGGGCTTAGAGTACTACAGGACAAATTGATCCAATTTCCTTAAATGAATTGTTAAAACTGAATATTTTTCATTTGATATTATTTCTATCTGAACATGTGATTCTCTACCTGTCATTGTGTATCTGTTCCTCTCAAACCCAGCCGGTCGAAGCAGATGACCACTTGTCCTGAGTCTGGTTCTGCTAAAGGTTTCTTCCTCGTGAGGGAGTTTTTCCTTTCCACTGTCACCTTCATGCTTGCTCAAGATGAGAGTCTGCGATGGAGTTAAATTTAAAGCAGTCTGCTCCTCAGAAAAATAGATTTAACTTAGCGGTATTATTTTTATATATGAATGTTAATTACTCCTGTTTTGACTTGGCGGCGCTATATAAATAAAATGAATTGAATTAATTTAATATGACGACGTGAATGATTTCACTCTTGTATTTAATGCATCCTGATGAGATCAGATCGCCCAGGACGAGCGTCACTACCAGGCGCGACCAAGGTGTTAGGTACGTCTTGATTTCACCTTTTCCTGCTCTGGTCACACATTATTTGACAATTAAATAAGAACTGACTCAATTTAAATCTGGTGGTCTTAATGATTTGGTGAATTGGTGTTTAAGCTCAGTTCATCCTGTCTTTAGGTCCACCAGGATGAAGCTAAATGATCAAAAACCTCAAAATACAAAGGATGCAAAAGCGCACTTTAATAACTTCTGAACATAAAGTGATTGGAAACATGGAAAGAACAATATTTTGTAACACTAGAAAAGTATTACATATTAGCAGAATATGAATAAAACCTTGAATAAAGTCCAACTGCTTGGAAAAACAAAACTCACCCTAAACGTGATCAGGATTTCTTTACTTCCTACTGGCATCCGTACCGTCTGACCGTTGTCTACACCTGGAAGAAAACAAAAGCATTTAGAATAAAAATAAATTACAGCGAGTTCAAATCCATTTATGATTTAGCACAACGGAATACACAACGGATCTCTGGATGTTGAGTTTCTTGCACTGAAGCAAGATTTGTGAATGAGTTTGTGCAAATGTTCCACCCACCAGCAGGCACGGGCACCGTGACCGTCTTTTCATTCTTGGTCATGCCCGAGCCTCGACACAGAATGCAGCGAGAGATTATGATGAACCCTTTCCCACCACATCGCCGACACATGGAGCGCATCATAAAGGGGCCCGTGCTGATGGACTCCTGCAGGAGACGACAAGATGGATGAGCGCTGCGTCGAGACGGATTTTACAGCACGATCCCGACGGAACAGAAACGACGACGGACCAGGTGCTGTTCTGAATGAGCAATCAAGAAGGTTAGAGGGACAAAGAACGAGTGGATCTCTTTCAGCGTGCAGGAAAAGGAAAATCTAAGACATGGGTTTCAATTATTTGGGTTTCAACTAGGGATACACAATATTATCGGCATGTATCGGGCGATATTAGCGATAAAGTTAAATATCGGATATTTCATCAAAATAACTCACTGAAATAAAAGGCTTCTGCTTTAAGTTAATTTTTAATTTAATAAACTGTCAAGTATATCTATTAAATTCCTACTACTTATGTGCTTTTCAATCGTGAACAGGTTGAGTTTAGATTTGTGAAAATTTCCACTGTTCGAGTGTTGGAGAAAGTAAATGTCATGAATAAATTTGACATTAAACATATTCCAAGTTGAAGTGTTGCATCATTTTCAGCTCCTTTTTGGCATCTGCATTTGGTAGCAGGTCAAATTGACAAAGACCATGCAGAATAATGTAGTACTGTATTTTAATTCCACTTACCTCTTTGAAAGTAGATCTAGGAAAAAATATATAGGTATTGGTATTGGCATATCGAATATCGGCCAAAAATCCAATATCATGCATCTGTAGTAAAGTTATTTGATATTTGTTGAACTATTAATTTAGACAGCAACAGAACTTTATTAAATTTGAATTGATTTAAGATGCCTGTAAGTGAATGTAGTTGGGTGAAATAATTTGGGGTTAAACTAATGGAGGGTTTTGACAGTCACTTTACTGGTTTCTCAAATAAGGCATACGTTTTGCTTATTTAAAAGGTTTTCAACATACTTATGTTGTTGCTGCTAACTGCAGCTGCTACTAGCCTCTGGTGCTGCTACCGTTGTTACATTGGAAAATTCTGCTACCGCTGTGATAAGCACGAAAAGTAAAAATAAATGACAGAGTCCAGTTGCATCCTTCAAGAAAAGAACCAGGCCATTTATCACGTTTGGACAGGAGCTGATTCTTAAATTTATCAAGAATGTGACAGTGAGCGAAAGGATTTAAGAGTGAAACTGCAAGAAGAGAAACAAGTTAAAATGAGTGGTTAGTTTAGCTGCTGCTAAAAGCTGGACACTCACCATTCCTGTGCCGTTGCAGTAGTGACAGTGAGACACTTTGGTGCCCGGCTCGTTGCCCTTTCCATCACATCTTGGGCAGACGTCATCAATGTTCACTCTCAGCTGTTTATTTGCACCTTTAGCTGCTTCGGAAAATGTCAGCTCCATCACATACTGAGAAATACAAGAAATGTATTCACAATTTTACATTTATTATTCAAATACCTGCTAATTTTTTGCTGTTGTTTTATCTAAGGAAAATAAAACGATGGTAAAATGTACATATAAATAAAATCAATGGTTTACAATGAATCATGAGCTGGTAATGGAACATTTAACCCTAGTGAGTTGTTACCTCAGGTCGTTGGTCAAACATGCTGTTGATGTTCCCAAAGCCTCCTGCAAACTCTCCAAAGATCTTCCTGAAAAGCTCCTCAGGGTCGATAGTGGTTCCACCTGCCCTGTAGTACTGCTGCTGACCCGCCCCGGCACGGTTCGTGTCAAAACCTGCAGCTCCATACGTGTCATACTGTTTTCTTTTCACCTCATCACTCAGCACCTACAAAACACAAACAACCGAGCCGTGACATCTTGGAATTCAATGTGAGATTCCCTGGCTACTCAATACATCTGTAAACAGATGTTTTGTACCTCATAGGCTTCAGCCAGTTTGGTAAACTTCTCTTTTGCCTCTGGATCATCTGGGTTGGCATCTGGATGATGTTTCTTTGCCAGCTGGACACAAGAAAAAGTGTTGGAACATAAGAAATTTCAAAACTCTGGATTGTTTTCCTTCAAAAACCAAGATATTTGTCCACCAGAAATGTCTTTATCCTTTCAAACATGTTACCGGGACAGACAAACGCTCGTAAAACACAGTAACATCAGACCTGATAGTAAGCCTTCTTGATTTCCTTCTGGGAGGCATTGCGGGAGACACCTAAAATTTCATACAGGTCCTGTTTGCTTGCCGCTCTGCAGCTGGAGTGGAAAGAGCGGCAGGTAATTTCATGTGGGCACCTCAGACCTGTGGAGGAAACGGCATAAAACAACACTCCGATGAAGCGTCACAAATACTGTAATGTCTCATATTAAATCAAAGTATTCAACATTACACTGCACTGCTGTTAGCAAATTCTGCTGACATGAACTGTTCTCAAAAAATAACCATTATACTGCACACACTGCATGTCACACAATTTCAGTGCAACTGCAGCCAGTAAAAATGACACAAATTAATCATGCAGTTGAAAAGAAGAGGTGTTCAATAGCACACACATCATGATAATTAGCTTATTCAATGCCAAATGTATTTCAGTCACTGCTTTTTAAGCGGCCGTACCATTTGGCGTACATCTTGGATCCTTGTACACCGTTTCTTTTATTGGCTACGTTATATTTTTGCTATTTTGGGGTGTAACTGGGACTCTGGAGTAAATCATTTCATCTCACGTACCACATGTGATGTGAATGACAATAAACGTGAACTTAAAAAAGTAAAAGTAGCTTTTTTTTCTTTTTGTTTAATATTTAGTGCAAATTTGATTTTTTTTTTTTTTTTGCATAACCTATACTGTACACCTTAATCCAGCTAATAAAAATGCTTAAAATATTATTAAAATCATTAGTAAAATGAATATGAGACTTTTACAACAGGCCTTAACAAGTGATAAACTTTGTTTTTTATGATCTTATTGCAATAAAAAAAGTATACATTTCATACAATACAGTAGTGTAGTTCTATAAAATATTCAATAGTACATTTTATATGGCAGATATTTTTGACAGCTGCTTTTGCTGCAGCAGTTGTGTTGTTCTCAGGCAGTTGTTCCCATTATGAGCATCACAAGCAGCATTATTTTTGTTTGTTTACTGAGATTTGGGGGTTTGATGAGTCTCAGAACTAGTGGATACCTTAAATAATTATCCATGGAAATATTCATACGAGCATTTTTCTGCAGCGACAGCGACATATCAGATAAAATCCAAGTTTTCAAACATGATCCGTTTAAAAACGAAAGGAGAAATACTTGATGAAGTGCAGTTAAACTCTGTGACCGAACCTGTCATTGGACTAGCAAAACAGCATCTACATCCGTCGTAAACCAAGGTTAGCCAACTTTACAACAAGATGCACTTTTATCTACAAGCATGACAACACGTGGGTATGTCAACAGACTGCAGAGTTTAGTTACATCAGGAGACAAGCTGACGTCCTGAACATGTTTTGCTAACCGCTAGTTAATGTATCACCTGGGAGTCCTGTCAATGTCACCACATTTCTGCGACTCCAGGGGCCCAGGCTGGCCGCTGTCCATCCCCGGTGAGCCTGCTGGACGGTCGCCTGATAAACTCCTCCATGTCTGCTGGAAACAACGAGGAAACGGCTGCTAATACGGCCACAAGCCGCTAACAGGCGTGTACTGAGCCGGGTGGAAGAGCACGCCATTTCTGCGTCACTGCCGGTGCTGGTGGGAGTGCGCATGCGTAGGTGATGGGAAGGCGCCCGTGTCACGTGACTCCCGGGGGCGCTGCTGTTTCGTCATCTTAAATTGGCCCAAGAAGAAAGCTACAGCTCTAAAATGTTAATACTGTATTTAAACCAAACTAAATCCATTTACTTTTATCTTCCTCTGTGCATTTCTGCCCATAATGGTTGCACAGCTGAGCTCGCTAATAAATAACAATCATAGCACAAAAAAACTAACAGAACTCACACAATAAATTAAATGTGTAGCTATTTTGAGGTTTACTTGATTGAAATAAATGTAGTTGATGCTTTTCCTGTTGTGTGTGTTCCAGAAACAAGAGGCCCAAAACCTTTTCAGGGGTACCCATCTTTGTATTAGCCACTTTGAGACAGCAGATGGCAGTACTGAGCTGGAAAACACTGATATGTGGCTTCATTTACTTTATTCAACCCACAAATAAGGCTTCTTTTATAAAAGTTTTATATTTTACAGTAAAATAAATTGATTAAAAACATATAAAAATACATCAACAACTTTAGCATTATAACACAAAAAGTTTAGATTTTCATCAAAAAGACATTACAGTGATAGAAGTTTTTTTTTTTTTTTATTTTTTTTTTTATCCAGTTGTTTTATGTGATTACTTATGTTTATGTTTGTTTAATCAGGACAAATTGAATTTCTAAAGGCATCCCTTCTTCACAACTGGATTTATTTACCAGGTGGCAGAGATGGGCTGTCAACTGATGTGGCAGACAAATACTGAGGTGAACATCCATGACTGACATATTTAATGTTAGATCAGAGGTTCTACAAGGAGAATGTGATGAACGGATGTTTTTTTTTTTTTTTTTTTTTTTTCCATTTTCGATGGCCTCCCTTCTCACCTCACAGCCATCCTCATCACACCATTTTTTT
>JARVLU010000665.1:6730171-6745809 GCA_031762415.1 Simpsonichthys santanae
TAACACCAGCTGCGGTCAATGCTAATTCCATACGTGACTAACTGTTTTAACAATGAACAGGGAAGTGTGTTTTTTTTGGTTAATTTATATTTTTGTAACACAAGACTTCAAGTGTTAAAGCAGGTTTAAAAGTAGCTGTTTGCTTAGATTCTTGGGGGTGGACAGAGCTAAACAAATTTCAACCAGTATATCGGTTATCGGCATTAGCCTACCCCTCCCAGTATCGGCATCGGCAATCATCAAAACTTCTATATCTATCGGACTCTAATATTATTGGTAAATGGGAGTGATATTTCAAATGCCGTCCTCGTCTCGCAGCACACCCGGTGGTTACTGGTTACCTCTGGATTGAATTACAAACACTCCAGCTAGGACAAAATAACATTCAAAGACAAAATGCAGATATGGCAAAACAAAACCATTTTTAAAAACCTCCAAAATAACTGGGGGGGGGGAGACTATTGTGAGGAAATCTGGTTGTGGGAAAATCCTTTGTTAATGTTAGGGTGAGGTAATAATTAGGTGTTGCTGCAGGGACCGTCCATTTTTGTTATTGGGCATTTATTCTAGTATTCAGTCCTCATTTCATTCTTTTCCAGTGAGGAGAGATAATTCCACACATTCTGCATTGCAAATGTAATTGTGTCTTGCACCAGCACCCTGAAACATTTCCGAGTAAGGCACTATCAGGAGGTGATTGCTCATGAATATTCCTAAACAAATTGATTTTTACCTTTGAAAACAAGTAAAATTGCTTCGTACCATTTGGGTATTGTTTGCAGATCAGAAGCCTTTAAACCGTGCCGGCGCGCCACGTTTCTTTTCGAACGGAGAACAACAGCTTTTGTAAGTGTGGAATAAGTCAGTCGGTTTGCTTCACATCTCCTTCAGCGGCAGAGAATAGAGAAAAACGGGCAATTCCCCAAGTAGTCTTTGTTTTCTTTCTGCCTATCTTCATTCTCAAATGTAAATGGACAAAAGTCAAGTCAAGACGTGCTTTCCATTAAAGATAAAAAAATGCAAATGCACACAATGAATGTTTCCTAAAAGAACAATGGATACGAATAAACTTTAAAGTTATAATGGATATATTTAAGATAGGTTAAGATAAAATAAGACGAGCTAGAACTTTATTGATCCCACAGGAAATTGTTGTGCCAGAGTTTCAGTACAAAGAAGCATGTACATGGAATCACTTAAGATACAAAAATAACAGAGAATGTTACAACATCTATAAAAATACCAACAATTAAAGCCCAAAACAGGTATTTGTACATATATCCATGTATGCGGACAAAGTTAGTTATACATAGTCATGGCAATGGGATATACAAAGTTTACCTGTTGGTGTCCAAATTAAGGTTGCGTGGGTAAAGTTTCCGGGTTCTTTCCTGAGCGCATGCCCACCTCCACCTTTTCCTCATGATGGTCTCCTGTGTTTCCCCTAATTTTATATAAGGAGGGCACCCCGCCCTGTCAGCAGAACCGAGCGCCCCGCCTACCAAACTGTCTCCACCGTCAACAACTGCCGGCACTGATGTATCGCTAAGCTAAGATGTGTTTACAACCTTTCTCATTTTGTCCTGCTTCAGCTTCTTTCAGCTTCCTTCTGCAAATTTAAACTTTTTTCAGCTACTTTCAGTTGATTTCAGCAGTTTTTTTTTCATGTCTTGTGCTCCTTTCAGATTCTTTCTAACTACAACATTTTTGTTCCTCTTTTAACTTCTTTCTGCTAATTTCAGCTTGGTAGGCTCCTTTCAGCTTATTTCTGCAAGCTTCAGCGTTTTCTGCTATTTCAGCTACTATTTAGCTGTTTTATGCTAATTTTAGCATTTTCAGCCATTTCTACATATTTTGCACTCATTTCAACTTTTTTCAACCTAATTCAGCAAAGATGTGCTCTCTCTACTTCCTCCTTGTAATTTCAGCTTCTTTCTGCCTTTTTAGCTACTTTTTAGCTCTTTGCTAATTTTTATTTGGCTTGCTTTTGTTTAGCTGTTTCTTTGGTAATTTCATATTTTTTTCCCAGATAATTTCAACTTTTTACACTAACTTCTGCTTCTTTCAGCTAATTTAAGCTCGTTCTCTTTTCATCAATTTTTTTAGCATATTTTTTTAGCTAATTCAACTGTTTTCAGATATTCAATTTTTTAATGGTAATTTCTGCTGCTTTCATCCAAATTAACTTGTTTCTGCTACCGTCAGCTTTTTTTCTTTTTTCAGCTTTTTTTTTTTTTTTTTTTTTTTTGCTAGTCCCAGTCTTTTCTGCTATTTCTGAGTTGTTTTTTTGCTAAATTTAGCTTTTTCAGATAATTCCACGTTTATTTTAGTTAATTTCAACTCTTTCCACTTCCTTCTGGTAGTTTAAATTTTTTTCTGCCTTTTCAGTTACTTTTTAGCTTCTTTTTTTTTGTTGCTAATTTCAGCGTTTTTAAACCTAATTCAGAAAGTATGTGTTCTTTCTGCTTTCTTCTGCTATCTTAGGCTTGTTCTTCCATTTCAGCTACATTCCAGTGTGTTTTTAAGCTACATTTCAGAATACATTGCAGAATTAAAGATTTACAGATTAATAAATGAAAAACTAATTGGTTTATCTGAACCTCTCCTTCAGTCAGAGTCTGGATAACGTTTTGCTGCTAGAATTAGTCGTTCTGACAGGAAGTTCACAATGTAAACCAAACTGTAGGCACCAGTGTTGCAGTAATCATAAGCACAACACAAAAGACTGTGGTTTGAACCACAGCTAGATGGAGTTAATGTGGAGTTGTCATGTTTTCATTTCGACAGCGATGATTTTCTCAGACTTGGTCTAAAGTCCCTAAACATGCATGAATGTCATTCTAAATGGACCCATACAGAGAGAATGTCTGTTTTAGTCATTTGAGGCACTGTGGACACGTCCAGTATTATCTGCCTCTGGCCTGGTGGCAGCTGGGTCATATCAACTGTAAGAAATAATACAATAAGATACGCTGACTAAATTTCTCATCACGTTGGACTCGGAGTTGAGGGGAACCGAGCAGGGTGCAACTGGCCGATCGTTGTTTGACGGCACGTTTTCACCGACTCCAAGACTAAACTCCTAATCGCGCTCCTGGGGGATGAGGGACAGACTGCACGTCTCGTTTCAGTGTTTCGTTCACACGACTCCTATTAGGAGTTTTCACACGCGCACCTCACCTTCCTTCTTTTCCACTTTTTGCAAAGTCACAATGAGGGATTCCATCCACGGCCGCCTCCTCTCTGTCCTTGTCTCAGCAGCTCATCCCCGAGGCTTTTCCATCCCTCTCCTCCGTGCTTCCCTCTTGTTTTAAGTCCCTTCATTCCGATGCTGTACAGCAACCGGGTGATTTCTTTCTTTATACATTTTCCTCAACTCATCTCCATCTGGGCCAGCGGAGCCCTACAGGGACTTATCTGGTGCGTCTTTTTTATCCCCTCAGCTTGGCTCTGGCCTCGGGGCAAACTGCAAAGTATGATCAGTCTGCAAGTTAGCAGAAATGCCCCACTTTCCCCCGCAGTCGTGACTGTTCCCACGTCAAAGCGATGCTACGTAAGGATCCATGACGAGGAGGTTTGGACAGGGTGGCTGTAAGTTTGTGTTGCTCTCTGCTGAGGTTGCATTTCCACTCGTTTTCTAACTTTAAATGTGACCAAAAGCTTTTTGAATATCACGAGATAGAATCCCATTCACGGATTTAATACGTATACATGTCTTATTGTTAGTTACTCACCTTTACTTTTGTAAAAATAACACGTCTTTTGTGCATTGTTGTTGGGCGAAGAGAGGACTTGGAAATACCGTCAGTTCATCAATCCTGTTCATCTTGTGAGCGTGACAATGTAAACAATTGAGGTACTGACTTCCTCTTTGGTGCATGGCTACATCTAGGCCAAAGGAAAGTCATTATAGACAGTTGGGTTGCATCAAAATCCAAGGTGGAAACTGACCGCCCCTTTGATTTGAAGAAACAAATCTTTCTAGTTTTATATAGCTTAGAATTATAAAGTAAGTTCCTTTCAGCTGCTCCGTTCTTCAGGGGTTGCCACAGCGAGCAAGTTCACATTAAAGATTTGGAAAATGTTTTACGCCGTATGCCCTTCCTGACGCAGCCTGGCCTCGAAACTGCAACCTCAGGATTACAAGATCACCAATCTACTGCAGCCCGTTTAAAGTATAATTTCAAAGTTCACATAATCGAAACGTCAAACATTGCCGTGTCATTTCTCGAAGCCGTTTAAAAATAATTCAGTTGAGGTTTCTTCATTACACAGAGTTGAAATCTGTTTGACAAATCTGGGATTTTCTCAGATTAGAAAAGCACAAGCAGAAGTGTCCTTTCAGGAAAAAAAAGCCTCATGGGCAGCGAACATCTGGAATCGCTGCTTCCTGCAGAAGAAGTGGCTCTGACTCTTTAAAGACTTAGCTGGACATGCATCAAAGCATCCGCAGGTCACGTATCAACGTGGAAGCTCCAGCAGCTCGATCCACTCATCAAAGACTCCATCACTGAAGGTGGCGAGGACACCGCCATCTTCAAATCTGTGACTGTGAGGAGACGGCAAACCGTTTACCTTGACGATGACTTCTCAGAGCGCAATTTCTGAAGGTGTGAGCTGTCTAGAGACTTTACGTTTTCTAACAAAGCGTGTTCTTGCAAAAGACTGTAAAGCTTCCAGATTCATATAAGCACAGACTTTTATCACATATAGGTGCTGATCATAAAATTAGAATATCATGAAAAAGTTAATTTATTTCAGTAATTCCATTCAAAAAGTGAAACTTGTATATTTATTCATTACACACAGACTGATATATTTCAAATGTATTCCCAAACGCGTATACATGGCACCCTACTACCACTGAGTCAGTATTCTGAAGTCAGATTAAAACCTGGACATGATTCAATGGCACAATAATCCAAAACTCATCAGCAAATCTACAACAGATTGGCTGAAAAAGCCGTTGAGATGTTCAAACTTCAGAACTCAAGGAGAAACTGTGAAGAAGTCCTGGAAAGCCCTCCTAGTGTAGCACCTACTTGAAAATCTGCCGCTTGTCTCCGTGCCCAATGTCTTCTATGAGTTCTTTGACTATCTTTGTCAGGTTTACTGGAGCAGTTGTGAAGATGGACGCTTTTTTTTTTTTTTTTCAACAGCCTCTGTCAGAAACGAGTTCTGCGTACCGCAGCTCCTTTTCTGTATGAACGCCCACAAAGTACCAACTTATCGCACAACACGTGTCCGTACACTGAAAGGACGTAGTTCAGACCAGAGGCTATGGGTTCTCTCAAGAGAATAAAAATATATTTTAGTGACTAAATTCAATTCAATTAATCCCAAAGGGAAATTAACTGTTGAAGCTCATCTTGGTTTCATTAGAGCTGTTCTAGATGCTGATGATTTTGGGCAGGAAGGATCTCTTGTTGCAGTCCGTCCCTACAATAGATCTGAAGAAACTGGCTGCAGATGCCGATCTGTCCACCCAGACCCAGCAGACCTCTCGTCCTCTTGGGCAGCAGGACTGCCTGAATGCCAAACAGAACTCCTCCCCGAGCGAAGGCCATTCCTCCCATCAGCCTGCTGAACCCCTCGTTACCTCAGACTTAACTGCAGGTGCCGGGGACGATCTCAGTCCTTCTGCTATCACGAGCTGCGTTTCCCGCTACCTCGAAGATCTCGGTGGCCAGGCACTCAAGCACAGCCTCCAGGTAGACGGTAATGCATCTACGGCACCTTCTTTTCAACTCATTTGGGATTTGGTGCTGTAGCTGAGGTCTTATTTGACCTTTTGAGATGTTAGTAACTCCCAGTTGTAGAAAAACCACCTTGTTGTCATGGTTACGCTTCATAACAAATGTCCAAAAGTAAAAAAGGTTTCAATAAAAATACTTCCAGCGGCACAGCATCTGATACCAGAGGAAGTAATCATCTGAAAAAAGCGATTTAAATCCAGAAAAATTAGTAATGAAAGTTTTCAAAAGCAACATCTCAGAATGAAAGTAGAGCTGCTCCAACATGCAGCCGCCCTGAGCAACTTCTGGCTTCTGGTGGAGTGTAAACTTTTCGAATCAGCTCGTTTCCCGTGTCCCGATGCATAAAACTTCAGCTCCGACACTTACTTCATTCTGGGGCATCACACGCCGGGAGGGAAGCATGAGCCGGCTGCACGTGCGCACCTACATGCTCTTACAGGCAAGTTGGGATGTTATTACAGCGAGCAGCAGGGAGGCAAACAGTCCCGCAGAGGACGACGAGAGCAGAGACATGGCCTTGGTAAACAAACGTCTCATGGCCAGCCCCTCCGACACACACACACACGCGCACGCACGCACACACACACACACACACACACACACTCTTTTGTTTAAATCTTAATCAGCAGTTTGATGACCTAACATGCTGTTAGCAATCCAACTGAACGCCGCCCAGAACAGAGACGTAAATCTTCCCGTTACAAGGTTTTTCCCACAACAAGCGCTTAAATCAAATCCCGTCTTCCTCTGCAGGCGTCTGTCCACGTCAGTAAATTTGAACAGCGACGCATAAAACGTTACTTTATTTCCCCCCCGCTTGTGTAAATACGATTGATTTGTTCGAGCGGTAAAAAAAAAAAAATATATCACAGAGAAATAAACATTTGTGGTGACAAAGGAGACGGAGTTTGTAGTACATTTGCATATTTTATGCAGCTGTGAGGTCGTTTACGTGTTTTATTTTTGCATGGGGAGGTTAAACCCTGGAACACACACACACACACAATCTCGAAGTCTGAACCTAAATGTAAGTAAATGTGAAAATCTGTCCTCGGGTCAGAAGCTTGGACCTAAACAAACACTAACAATGAGGACAATTACCACCAGATTGGCCTATTATCAAAATAGACTGCATTCCACACAGAGTGTGTATAACCCTTGGTCCTAGTGTGTGTGTGTGTGTGTGTGTACCATCTGCTGCTAACGAGCTCGGAGCGAGCCAGGTCCAGGTGTGGGAGTGTTTAGTGCACACTGGAGGGCAAGTAAACCTCCTGTTAGAGTTACACACACTCTCCTAATTCGACATCATCCCGAATGCCAACAAACTAGACTCGACGAGCGCGAGAGAGGCTCCATGACCTTTGGTATTAGTTGATTATTAATTGGTTTCCATGACGACAAGACGTCTCACAAGAACATTTAGGATCATTAGCAAGACAGGTTCGTTAGGCGTAAACAAAAACAAGGCGATAAAGTTGAGAAACAGACAGTTATTTATTGCGAAATTGCCATTTATTTATTTATTTATTTATTGAAATTACACATTTGATTTGAAAATACTGTTTTTTGTAGACATGTTCTGGATACGTACGGACAACAAAAACCCTACAAAGCTTCTTCTTTTGCGTCTGATGAGCAGCTAGACAGCTCAGTATTTCTGCTCATCAGAAACATATGGGTAACATTTCAATTCAATTCAGTTAATTTCTATATCGCCAAGTCATAACAGAAGTCTTCTCAGGGCACTGAACAGAAACATTCATGTACTGTGTATAAAAAAAATTTATTACCATGTTTTTCACCTTATAAGTTGCACCTTTTTGCATAAATTTGCAACTTACACACCAAAGCGACTAATATATGTATTTTTCCCTGTCTGTCCGTCTTGTGAGCTGGATAACTTGAAAAATATGTGAGGTACGGACTTCCATTTTGGGGTGTGGCTGCGTCCAGGTGTAAGAAAAGTCCCTATCGAACGTTGGGTTGCCATGTCCAAATTCAAGATGGCCACCGCCAAATGTTTATTTAAACCGGCCACCCCGATCATTTGAGGAAACGACACTTTATTTTTATTTATTTATTGCTTTAAAGTGGTTTTTTGAGATGGTTGGGGTGGCCAAAGATTATTATATAGTGGTCAAGGCCACCATTGGCCACCCCCTGGCTCCTCCGTTGCGCCTGGTGGATAAAATTACTCCCTTCACTCTCCAGGATCTGTTACTCTGCGCCTCCCTCTGTTCTTCTCGACAGTGTAATTCTCACCCCTAAAGGGGCATAGATGGGTTAGAGGTAGAGCAGCTGACTTGGAACCAGAAAGTCGCGGTTCGACTCCCCGCCCAGTCCCCAATTGCGCTCGCGTAGCTGCCCACTGCTCCACCTGGGAACTAATTTTATCATTGTATGGGACGTACAACGATGACAGCACCTATATTTATATATTATAATGAGCAGGAAGTGTCTGGATGTTGTTAAAAACATTGCGTATGTGGAAGACTGATTTATTTTTTCTACATTTGTGCGTTTCAAACCACAGTTTATAGAGCGACTGCAGCTCGCAAGTCCCTTTGGTGTTTTTTCCCAAAGTGCATGCCAAATATTTACGACTCTGTGCCAACACGCTTCTTAGCTTCATTCTGTAAAATCCCATCGCAGCGATCTTTGGAGGAGGGGGTGTGGATTGATATCGGGTGGCTCACACCTCATGGTGCCAGTCGGATGCGGGGCATGTGCGGTGAGCTTGCCAATAGGAGGTGGGCGTGGGGCGCCAGGCAGAGGCTCCATACTGAGACTCGTGCTTAATTAGCATCCAAGATGGATGCAGGGAGGGGGGATGGATGGATGGCAGTACAGGATGCTAATTATGCTATTTGAAAAGAAGCTGCGGAGTTAAACGCCTCTGAAATCACAGCATTGCTGCAAAAGTGCGGCTCGGGTAGCGTTGACGCACTCGTGGCTCTCGCCTGTTGTGTAGACGAGTGGCGCTGCCAGAAGCGCTCAAAGGAAGTTCATGTTCCTGAGCCCTGGCAATACTCGGTGACGAACGCGACAGCTGCGCCCTGACGCCGGGCGGCGTGCGAGCAGGTTTCAGCGCGCATCATCTGGCCCTGTCGAGGCCGAGCGCTCCCCTCGTTTGACAAAATGGAAAAGTGGCATTCTGCTCATTCACACTCGCACGCGTGCCGAGCGTTCAGCCGGAGCGCCGGCAGCTGGGGAGCCGCTGCGCATCCGCTGACTCAACTCTCACTTCAGAAAAACTGCCGCGACACAGGCTGAAAGATGTTTTTTTAAAACCATCAATGTGAACACTAACCAGTTCAAACTCCCAGCTTCATACATTCTTTGGGTCTTGGTCTTCATGATGCTAAAGGGAACTATACGCCCCCTCATATGAGTGCTTTTATTGAGCGAATGCTCATGAAGCGTTCACTCTGTTGCCATGCATTTTTCTTCCGTATGTTTTCAGCATCTTTCTCGTCCCGCGGTTTTTAAGCTTTTTCAACAAATCATAAATCTAAACGTTCTGCTCTTTCAGGACAATCCTGTTGTGACTTTTTAGCTTTTTGAGATATTTAGCCTTTTTGATCTTTTTTTTTTCCTCAAAGAAAATGAATTTATCTCATTTTCCATCCATCACATCTTTAGATGTGTTTACAACCTTTTACTGCTCCTTTCACATTTTGTTCTGCTTCAGCTGCCTTGTGCAGATTTAAACTTTCTTCAGCTACTGTCTTTCAGCTAGTTTCAGCTGTTTGGTGCTTCTTTCTGAATATTTCTAAATATAATTTTGTGCATCTTCGAACTTCATTCTGCTCATTTTAGCTTGTTATGCTCCTTTCAGCTATTTATTGCTAGTTTCAGTTATTTCAGCTACTATTTAGGTGTTTTAAAGAAATTTAGCTTTTTCAGATGTTCACATTTTTTTTGCACTCATTTCAACATTTTTCACTCTAATTCAGCAGCAATGTGCTCTCTCTGCATCCTTCTATAAATTTCAGCTTATTTCTGCTTTTGAAGCAACTTCTCAGCTGGTTTTTTTTTCTAATTTAAGCGTTTTCCTTTTTTTTTTTTTTTTTTTTTTAGATAATTTCCACTTTTTTGTGGTCATTTCTACTCCTTTCAGCCTAATTAACTTCGTTCTGCTAATTTCACCTTGTTCTGCTCCTTTCAGCTGTTTTGTTAGTTTCAGTTATTTCAGTTACTATTTATTTAGCTCTTTTATGCAAATGTTTGCTTTTTCAGCTAATTCCACTTTTTTTTGCACTCATTTAAACTTTTTTCAACCTAAGTCAGCAAAAATGTGCTCTCTCCACTTCCTTCTGGTAATTTTAGCTTATTTATGCTTTTAAGCTACTTTTCAGCTGTTTTTTTTTTCTCCCACTAATTTAAGCTTTTTTCATATAAGTTCCACTTTTGTGTTAATTTCTGCTTCTTTCAGCCTAACTGGGCAAACATGTTCTTTCTGCTTTCTTCTGCTAATTGAAGCCTTTTCAAAATTTTCAGCTGACGCTTTTTTAGCTGATTTCAGCTGTTTTCAGATAAATTCAAGTTTTTCGTGGTAGTTTCTGCTACTTTCAGACTAATTAACTTTTTCTTGCTAATTTCAGCTTGTTATGCTCCTTTCAGCTTATTTCTGCTAGTTTCAGCTACTATTTGGCTGTTTTACAGTAAATTTAGCATTTTCAGCTAATTCCACATTCTTGGAGCTCATTTCAGTTCCTTCTTTTCCTTCTGGTAATTTAAGCATCCTTCTTCCTTTTCTACGACTTTCAGTAAGAAAAAAAAAATGTTGTTGCTAATTTCTGCTTTTTTAGCTAATTTCCCAATTTTTTTGCTAATTTCTGCTTATTTAAACCTAATTCATTAAATTTCTGTTCTTTCTGGTTTCTTCTTTTAAGTTTGGCATGTTCATTAATTTTAGCATGTTTTTTACCTGATTTCAGCAGTTTTTAAGATAATTTCAGCTGTTCTTCAGCAACATGCTTTCACACTGCATGTTGTCAGGAAGTACATTTTCTCTAGCTGTAGTTTATAAAGCTCAGGGAGCCTTCATGAACTTTCCACCACTAACCACGCATGAGTCAGCGCACAGGTACATGATGTCACCCTGTTCAGGGTGAGGACTTGAACCTGCGTTAGAGTGCGTCCCGTCGCTCTCAACCTGTCTTGAGCAGCGCCTGCTCCATTTTCAGCCCGAGCTGGATGGATTTCACGTCTCTGTTTTACCGGTTGCCATGGTGAGCCTGAGACTCGTGTGTTTGTTTGACTGCAGCAAATCAAAGCACATCGTTTGGCGCTGAAGCGGGCTGACTAATTTGGGGGGAAATGGGCTTCTGCCTGAAAAGCATCTATATGACAGACTTCCATAATCTGTGTGCGAGTTAATAAAAGGATCATCCAGACTTACGGCTGCAGGCTATTATGTTAATACAATCAGTGGACAAAGAATTTCAATCATGTTACCCAAACACACATTTCCTCCTGTCCTCATCATTCTCCTGCTTCACCTTCTCTCTTTGAAATGATCCTCAGATTTATTATCCGAGTTCAGCGTCACACAAACATACACGGAAGGTCTCCCACCTGAGTCCCTGCCTCTAATGCCTCCTTAATGCACCTCTTTGCATAATGGCCCCCGAACGTTCACCTCCTGACATCGTATGAGCCTGCACACAAAGGCACACGCTCCACAACGTTAGCATAAACCGGTAGGGGTCTGGGGCCCTGTCTGGTAGAGTGATTTCGCTCAACGTTTTTGTTTTGTTTCCAGCTCAAACGTGTGGGCGGAACTAACATTGCAGCCCTCGTAGCACCCCAAACCTATTTTAGGGACGCACAAAACGACAATTCTGTTACTATATTTGAAGTTTTTCTCTTTAACAAAGTTTGGAAAATGGAGATGTGTTATCCTTAAGATCAAGGGTTATAATCGAGGATGGCTACGTTGAGTTAGCTCGTGTTTTAAAAGGCACGTCCATCGCACATTTAATCTGCAGATGCTTCAAGTCGAACCAGCTGAGGTGGGTCCTCCACTCGTTTAGCTTCTAAAAGTTCACCGCTCTCAAAGCTTTTGGCTTCGCTTTTCTGCAGGGATTTCCATGGCAATTTGACTCACTTGAAAGATTTGGCAACTGTTTTACAATGGACGGGTTTATAGTTGAAGCCTGGGCTCGAACCGACAGCCTCAGGATTATGTGAATGTCATGAGCGCAATAGCTTGAAGAATAAGTGAGGTGCCAACGTCCTTTTTGGCATGTGGCTACATCTAGGCATAAGTAACGCTCCTATCAAAAACTGGATTGACATACAAAAATCAAAGATGGCCACCGCCATATATATACTGTATATATATAACTATGCTTTCTAATTTTTATATTATTTAAAAGCAGTAGTAGGCACAGTTCTGCTAATCCACTAACAGCTAAACGTGTAACAGGTTTTTCGTTTAGCGGATTATCATATTTGCCGACTTTGGAAACAATTAGCGGAATTAACTTCCACTAAATTAGGCTTCGTCAACTTTAAGTTCGCTACCAAAACTAGCTTTTTCCTGTCTGTTGTGGGCGTGTCTCAAAGAGTCCATTAGGCGTGCTGTTGGCTGACTACGTGTACACGTGACAAGTCGTGATTGACGCTGCTTCCACTGGAAAGAGACAGAGGTGTGACGCAGACTGAGTGACACTCATCTGACTGGTTAGCAGTTTAGCGTTAGCTTCTGCTCATTTTTGTTTACTTGTCTAGCATTAGCAAAACTAATTTTTAGTTAGCAGAATATGAGTTAGCAAAGCTAGCTTTTTGGTTAACTGTGCCCACCATTACTTAAAATGAATAGTTTCCTCAATTTATTAGGAATGCCGAAGGTTAATCTATGGTGGGCAAGGCCACCGTTGGCCACCCCCTGACTCCACCATTGCACTTGTGGTGGATAAAATTACCCCCTTCACCCCAGTTTTCATCAATCTGTGTTTTCTCAGACAAGAAAAAAATGAATATAAATCTTCTCCACAGTGTAACGCCTGCCCACTTGAATATCTTGCACCAAAAACATTTAGGTTTACTTACATTCCCTGTTCAATTCCAGTCCAGAACAAAACTTATCTTGAAAACTACAAACATTCTCTGTTCAAATCCCTCAGCAATGAGAACATCGGTGTACTGCAATGCGTAAACTGGTCTGTATTCAACTTACAAGTTTTAGTCCTGTACATCTGTTTTATAGACTTTTATATACTAACATTTATATAAATTAGTTTTATTAGTATTTAACGTTGTGATAGTGACATGAAACGGTTAATTCTACACACGATTATATCTAATAAACAAGGTTTGTTGATTTGGACGTACAAAGCTTGCTTGTATTTGATCAGACTGTACTGTAACTGACCTGTGATCAATATAATGTATGTAACGATCAAATATGAGGAAAAGAAAAAAGTTTGAACTTTTGCATTGATTCAGTTTTGTTTTGGTTGTCTGGTTTGCATAAGCAGCTCCAGCTCTCGATTCCTGGCTCCGACTCAGAGACATTAGAGCTGCTAGCGTTACACAGACATGCTAATGACATCTGGTAATGCAGAGCTGCCGTATTGACGTACAGAATGAGTTTAAACGGGTTTGCAGGAGCAAAACAGAGCAATAGACTGTCGTTTGGAGTGTATTTGTTATGTTGGTAGTATTAAATACCCTCTGTAGCACTTCGATGGACTGTGTGACTCCACGCTTGTTTAGATACAGCTGCTTTAAAGAGCTGCCTGTTTGACCAACGTACATTTGTACATGATACATTCAACTGAATTGAGATGAGTGTGAAATCTGAGTCCAGATTATCCTCTACCCTCAGGAATGGCTTGTTTAAGTTACTTTGTGCTATCGGACCCTTGGAGCACTTTACAAAATTTGATGTTGTGTCCGGCTTTACTTTGTATCTCTCAGGGACTCTCTGTCTCGACCAAAGCGATAAGCGATGAATTTGATTCGTTGAGAAAGGTTTGCTATCCAAGCTTGAAAACTTTGGCCCCTTTTTGTAACTTGAGTTTGACACCTTAACATATAAAGAAGGTAAAGCATGTAGTCAGATCATCTGGATGGTTTCTTTTTTGTGCTGAGACGTTTCGTCTGTTGTCCAATGGACTTCTTCAGTCTGAGGAAACACCGAACAAAACTGCACACTCCAAAGTGGAACAAACCAGTTGTCATCAAACAAGTTCTCAGCTTCTTTTTGCAGAGAAAAAACAACTCTTTAGACGAAGACACGGGTTTCAACCGTGAAGTTTGGAACTTCAATAAGACAAAGGTTTTTTCCCCCCACGAGTTCAACCTGCTAGCTTAACTCGTAGCTTAGCTTCTCAGCTTAGCTGCTTTTAACGATCCAAAAACGTGATTTTAGAGGGTTAAACAGATTTTGAAGAGAAAGTGAGGGGTCGGTGAGAGTTGACCTTTTTGTCATCCAGCGTCTTAAGTAGAAAGAGAGACACGAAGAAACGATAGAGCCAATAAATGGAAACAATGTTGATAATTTTACTTTGTCATGCGATTAATTGATTTATTGTTTATCGCGATAGGCCTTACTGGGACCAGACCTAAAAGTCCAAACGTTGGGAGCGTTGCGATGGTTGCACTGGTCCAACCAGCAGACAGGTGCAACACATTCAGGAAAAGGTTAACTGGTCAGTCATGATACCCAGCTGAGCTAGGTTTACCCAGCTACGACAGTACAGGTTGTCCCAGGTTTACGGCGGACTTGCTTTACGGCGTTTCGCGTATACGGCCGTCGCGCCCTAGTGACGTCATCAACCCTCGCTGACTTTTTTTGCAGCATTTTATCATTTTTTCGTTTTTTTTTTTTTTTAGGGTACTTTGTTAGCTAACTGCTTGGAAACACATTAAAACACATTTAGAAACATTAATATGGCCGTTAGAAGTTGTTTTACATTGAAAAAACGTGTTTAATTAGACGTTACCGATCGCCGTTTAGTTTCGGTTTCGTTTTACGGCCGAAAATCTGCGTATACGGCCTCGGATACGGCTGGATCCGGTATACGGCTGAATCGGTAGACGGCCGAATCGGTATACGGCCAAGCCGTTAGAACGGATCTCGGCCGTAAACCGAGGACTACACACACATATATGTACACACACACATACAGTGGTGGGCATAGCTAACCAAAAGGTTATCTTCGCTAACCCATAGCCTGCTAGATATAAAAATTATCTTAGATAATACAAAAACATAAACAGTTTAAAATTAAACAGCAGAAGCTAGCGTTAACGTTAGCCAGGCGACTGTCCCACATCTTCGTCTCCGTCCAGCTGAAGACAGGTGGGACTGACGCAAACCTGTTGACGTTAGTTTGATTCTATTGGTTACACAATCCCACTCAGCTAGCTGCTGCTGGGTTGGCCAATCACATCACGTGTCCACATAGTCAACCAATAGTGTGCCTAACAGACTCTTCGAGACACGCCCACAACATGTAGGAACACACGTGTTTTTTGTTAGCAGACTTAAAGTTAGGAGAACCTAATTTAGTGGAAGCTGCTAATGGTTGCCAAAGTTAGCAAAAATGCTAACCGGTTAAACAAAATATTAGCTATGCTAAATACTGTATATCAGAATCAAAATCAGCTTTATTATCAACAACGAGAATATGTCCGTACAGTCGTACTCTACCAGCAGCACATTGATAAAACATGTTATGCATTTCACGTCAAGACGGTGAGATTTGTCCATGAAGCACTTCCAGGTAGGCCACAGTCCTGATAAGATGTTGGTGTCAGCCGACAGTTCTGATAAGCCTGCACAGAAGTTCTCAGGGGTGGGGGGGGGGGGGGGTTGCAATAGACAAAGCTTTTTCTCTAGTTACCCATGTCCCAGGAGAAATGTGA
>JARVLU010000665.1:6762947-6779324 GCA_031762415.1 Simpsonichthys santanae
TTTTTTTACAAGCATTTCTTAACCCTTTAGTCATCCAAGGTTGGTCGACATTATTTCTTTTTCTATGATTTCTCTGCACACAATTTTTTTTCATACAGAGCTTCTAGAATGTTCATAAATTCATCATAAGATCTGTTAACATTATCAACATACACGTCCATAGCACATACACATAGCTCAAAACTGTGAGTAAAAATTAGAAAAAAAATTACAAATTTTCTATGTCAGTCTCCCTGAGTTCTGAGTGTTTGAGCTCAAGTGACTGGGAAAACACAAATTCACATTTGCATAGCCAATTTTCAACAAACACACCCTTGTGCACGGTGAAGGTCCAGATCATTCACAAAAAGCAAAGATGAAACTGTGAAGTTCTGAAACCAGACACCCTCCTTTCTGTGACTGCACCTTTAGATCCTGTCCATGAGGCCACAAACAGGATGTGAGACAAAAGACAACCCTTATGGGGTCCAACCCACACTCAGACCAAACAGCACTGTGCTGAGATGCAGACAGCTTTTGCTTTGGTTCTACTGAGGCTGAATAACCCTATGAGTGACCCTGGCACTCCATACTCTCAAAGCACACTCCACAATGTGCTTTGGGGAAAATGGTCACAAGCTTTCTACAGATCCACAAAACCCATGTGGACTGAACAGTCAAATGTCCATGAGCCCCTCTGAGTAACTCTGCACTTATGAAGATCTGAGCCACAACATGGTAAACATGAGTGGTGTTCACTGAACCACACAGAACACAGGTTTGAACATCCCTGGGACTGTATCTGATTGCTAAACGTCTGTGTTTACATTTGTCTTGTCTTTTCTTCACAGCTCAAAGCTTTGTTTCTTTGTTTAGATTTTTACATCTGGATATGATGCATGCACATAGTTCCTCTAAGACATTCACTTTTTCATGAATTATTCAGCGCTCATCTGTACACCCAGAGGCAACATCATCAGCTCATGTTCTCTGACATGAAATACAGCCCACGACTGAAACAAACCTGCTGCCTCTGCTTAATAAATTATAGAAGTTAGAGGAAAGTACTGAGGCTCTTATATGGAGTGATGGTTGAGTCAGTTTTGACTTTTCCTTTATATTCCAACAAAATGTAAGAATCGAACAGCCTGAGCTGGGCACTTGTTCAGTTTAGTTAGAAAAGTGTATTTTTATTTGATGATAAACAGCTGTTGGTTAATAAAATGCTTTATCTAGTTTGTTGTTGCTACTCGGACTGATGAAGTCCTTTGGATGAAGGACAAAATGTCTCAACAACAACAACAAAAAAAAAAAAGAAACCATCCAGATGACCTGACTGAACTTTGCTCTTAGAAAGTCGAACTAGAACAAACTCGTAATATGTCCTGGGTTAGCTCACACCTGCTGTGGAACATAGACATATATGTAGACACCTCATTGACCGATGAATTGTACGGCCACATTGCCACCATACTGAAGGTGGCAAAAGTGAAGCAATAGACGGAAGATGCCTCATTGATTCACAGTGGCAACACGGAAAAATTTAATTTAATTTATTGTATTGAGGTTTGGGGAAAAACATGCAAAACTATAACAAAGTCTATTTTTATTTTACAGAAAAGAGCTGTGAATTATTACAAGAAAGCCTTACTGTCACCCATCTAATATATTATTTAACCAACTCAAACTGAAGTTCTTACTGAAGTTTTAAGATTTGGTGGATTATAATATTTTCCAGGTCTCTCTTTTAAATGAGTCCTCGAGGCTCAATGAGTAACCTGCCTAAATAAAGGTTGAATGAATTCTGTTAGTAATGTATAAAGCTTATAATAATACACTACCTCCAAACGTTCAAGTGCATTTTGTTAAGAGGAAAAGCTGCTATAGTCTTAAGGGAACTGAAATTTTTACAAAACCACGGTACAAAACTAGTTTAAAGGGACGGTCTATTTCAATAAAAAGAGTTGAATTGTGGAACGATTTGGGAAATGATATTAAAAATGTGAAATCAGTCCTTATGTTTAACAAAAATGATAAAAACTAAATTGTTAACAAAATATTAAACTTTCAGTTAAGTGTTTAATGTTCTAGACATTTGTAGATTATGAAAAACTACTCTTTTGTTCTGTTATTCAAAGAAGTTTGTTTTTTGAATTGATTGAATTGTTTTGTTTTGACAAAAAGGGGCAGATAAAACAAGATTTTTTCTTCTTTCTGCCACCTTTCATTTTATGTTATTCTTTTAATAATATGCTAAATGTTTCTTATTATTCTATTTTTTTGTATTAATGTAAAATGAATAACTTTAATAAAATAATAATAATAATAATAATAAATAAAAATAATAATTTATAGTCTCATTGAGTCACGAGGACTCATTTTTAAGAGACCTGTTTTATACAAACCACAGATGAGGTCAAGACAACAATAAGCAGCCATAAAATGCATATAAAATACAAAGTAAATAAAAGTAATGTTATGAAACAAAATAGAACCAAGTAACAATATGAAAAAGGGTAAAATACTAAAAAAAGGAACATGTCTGCATTGACAAGAAAGTTCATGCTCAATAATCCAGGGATCAAATCTGATAATTCTCAATCAGGTCATCTGGACAGTTTCTTTTTAGTAGAAACGTTTCACCCTATCTCTAAGGTAGAGTCAGAGAGAGTCAAAGTCAGAGAGTCCAGCAACCCTGCAGAGGAAACTAATTTCAACCATCTGTATCCACTATCTCTTTTTTCCGGTCACTGCTGTAACCTAACAATCGATCGTGTAGTGCCCTGATGGCTGCTTGCTATTCACAGAACTGGCCTGAGGCAAACCTAGCCAAAGCGGTCCTAAATATCCTGATGCATGATCCATCATCCAGGTAAATAAATCCAAAAAAGATGTAAAGGACCTGATCAATAAAGATTAAAGCTGTCCGGAAATAGCTAGCAACCTATTTGGGGGCATGGTGCCCAATTTTATGTATGCTCTTTAGTAATTGTAAAAAGTACATGTTTTTTTTTTTTTAACTTAGTCCATCGTAAGCCAAGAAACCTCCTCTGATTGACATAGCTATGTGGTGCAAATCACATTGTGTAGCTTCGCCCGCCTCTTCCCAACACGAAGCCTGGTCCAACCTTTTTTTCTTTTTTTTTTCATTATTATACAGTCTTTGGAAAATGTACGTAGTACGGTATTGTTTTTGTCCATCCATACATACATACATCCACACCTTTAAACTTTTTCTTTTCCAGGCAGTAACTTCTTCAAGATAATTTAATTAAATTTGATACGTACATGCATCATCAGTAGGCAAAGTGCTACATAGACTACGGCTTCTTATGGAGTATAAAACGCCTTTAACTCTTAAGTAGTGTCTCACTGAGCTGCCGCTATTGGAGGTTCGTTGGTGAGTCAAAGCTGTGGAAAAATGGGCAAACATTCAGATGAAATGTGTTTCTACGCAGTGAGTCTTGCTGGTGCACTGAGTGGTTACACTTTGAAAATCACAACCTTTGGTGCATGGCTTTCAAAACTCTTATTCTAGTCCCAGCATCTCCCACCATTTTGTGCCTGCCTCGCCAATCTGGTTATAGTTGTCCAGATTGGAACAAAAATAAATGGATCAAATCTTCAAATGCGTTTATCATCTGTGACTTCGTAAGACTTTATCTGGGCAGGATGTCTTTAAGCCTTGAAGTACGGTTATGGTTATGTTGATGGGTTTTCTCCTCTCTGAGATTTATCGTCTGTCATGTGTCTGATTATTCCTCTCCCTCGATGACTGGAGATGAGATGAAATGAGATGCAGGGAGGGACGAGGCATTAGAGTGAGTGCATGAGGGACTGAGCAGATATTAAAGATGGATGCTGCAGAGATGATGGAGAGACAGGTGGTGCAGAAAAGGAGAAAGACAGAAGTGAACATGCCAGGGGAGGTAACGGATCGCAAGGAAGGAGAAAATAAGGCGATTTGTGTCTGTTTGGGTGGCCCAAGGTGCTCTCATTTAATCTGGATTAATGAGGAGGTTGACCTTTGCTCCTTTTCCTCTCTTGCTCTTTCCACTCCTTCGCACAGAAGGAATAGGTTTTCACTCAAACTTCACATCTCCATTTCTGATCTTAGTTGGGTCTTTTTTCCTTCTTTTGCCCCTTTCAAGTTTTGGATTTGTCAGTATTAGCGTGCTGACAGACAAGTTGGTGCTGTCTGTTGTTGGGACCACCTATGGGTCCTGTCCCCACTGCTCAGTTTGGGTGGTCAGGCCTCCCGGTCCACAGAAAATACAACCGTACACACATCAGGCACACAGTCCATAAATGTCCTCAGGGAAAGTCTTGTGAGGCACGAGGACAGAAACACACTCACAGCCTCGGTGTGTGCTGCCTAATCTGTGGTGAGTGACTCATTCTAACTGGCGAGTCAACAGGTGCCGAGCCCGACCCAAGAGACTGGACAGAGGAGACGCCGGGATACGGTTACAGAACAAGGAGGCGGCTAAGCTCAAGCTTCTGTATAATAACTACAGTAGGAGCCATTGTTGTAAGGTGGGAAATCGGTGTCTGATCAGTTGTTTTTGTTGACACACTGTCGTAGCAAGACAAACTATTGTTCAAGGGGAATCGTCAACGTCATATCCCGTAAGCTCAAGAGTCGGAGGACCGGCTCAATGGGATTAACCTGTTTAAATAAAGGTTGAATTAATGATTTGGATAACTGAAAGTGTCATAAAAAGGTTATATGTGATAGGAAAGTAAGTCTCTTGGACAAATGAAATTCCCAAACAAAACACACCCCATCACTTTGTCTTTCACCCTCATACGTTTAAAAATCATGTTTGATAAGCAAAAGATTTTCAGCTGAAAGGTTTGTTGCATCTTCATTTGAGAGTAGAAGAAATCTTCATAATTTTGTCTTTTCCCAACGATAAATTAAATTTGTGCTTCATTAACTTCGCCTCTATTCATAGGTATATCATTGTATCTACAGGAATACAGCAGTATTATACACCCGTCTAACTATTGTACAGCATTGTATAGCAATGGTTTGGACTTTGTTTTAACTTTGACCTTGATTTGTGATCTTGATCTTAGAACTAAGGTGATGAAAAGATTACTGTATATAATACACGGGCTAGTGGTGGTACAAATGTGTATGAAGTTTAGTTAGATTATCTTGAGTTGATCAGAAGATATGTAAGATGTGTATGTGACACGTAAAGACCATGTTTTAATGTTGACCTTGATTTTTGTCCTTGACCTTGAAGATGGGGTGGTGAAAAGTGAAACACTCAGTCCAGTAATGATGCATATGTTTATTAGGCCTGCCGCGAGAAACAATAAATCAATTAATTAAATTGCGTAATAAATTACAATTATCAACCTCATTTTCATGTATCGGCTTCATCGATTTATGTCTGTTTCTACTGAAGACACTGGATGACAAAAGGCTCAACTCCGGTGCTCTTCACTGACCCCTCCCTTTCTCTTTTCTCTTTAAAATCCATTTTAACGGCCCAAAATCAGGTTTTTGGATGGTTAAAAGCAGCTAAGCTGAGAAGCTAAGCTACGAGCTAAGCTAACAGGCCGACCTCGGGAAAACACCTCGGTCTTGCCAAAGCTCCAAAATTCATGGTTGAAACTCATGCCTTTGTCTAAAAAGTTATTTTTCTTTGCAAAAAGAAGCTGAGAACTTGTTGACTGATTTTTTTTTTAATTTTATTTAAAGCTTTGTATGAAAAATGCTATGCTAAAGAGCTCAAACCACACGTGTCCGCCATTTTGAGAACCGAAAGACAGGAGAGACAGCCCATGTCACATCAATGGGCCTCCCTCCCATTTTTCTTTGAGACGCTCGCTGCTAGCTTTCTCATTATCCATCAGTCTTATACTGCGATCTAGTGATCATAAAAGGTACTACACACAAAAATTAACCACTATTTCTTCTTAAATTTGACATTACTAATTATTGTCAAATTTCGAACAATATTATTGTTTATTGCAATAATTTCGGAGACAATCACCCAGCAAAATTTGTTATTGTGACAGGCCTAATCTTTGTGAAGTTTTGTTTTATTATCTTGATTGGGACAAGAGAATGTTTATGCATGAAGCCTGTAACGATGATACGTACATAAATTAATGGTCAGAAACACTTTTTTAATTTTTTTTATTTATTTATTTATTTATTTTTTTTTACGTTTTTTTCTGTGGCGACCCTTGAAAAGGGAAAAGCCGAAAGAAGAAGAAGAAGATATGATGAGTTGGTTTATGCAAAAACATCAGAATGATCACTGGGTTTTACCCCAAAGAGACAATATATTACCTAATGACTTTATTTAGGTTTTTATCTTGTATAAAGTCTGAATTTTTATCATTTTTGTTCAAGCTGAAGACATAAAACTGCCAATGTTGTCAATAATTCTGACCAAAAAGAGAAGCCAACATAACCAAAAAAAAAAAAACAAAAAAAAAACAATAAAATAAAACCTTTATAATTTGCTTTTTGTTTCTGCCGCAGCTCCTGAATATGCTTGTTTAGCCTCGAGTCATGTAGTCAAGACCACCTAACCCGAGACCAAGTCAAGACCAAGACCGGAGTGTACCAGAATCGAGACAAGACCAAGGCTTTTGAGACCAAGACCTCAAGTCTTGGAGCTCACTCTTTTCACAGATTATCTGTACCAGCTTACTTTCACTCCTGGTTACGACTGTTTGCGACATTACGTTCTGTTGCCTGTATTGTTCTGTTGGTACAGAACCACTTGCGAGTGAAAGAGGGTGGGTGACAGCGGTAACAAAAACATGTATTTAGCAATGAGTCACGTTATCGCTTGGATTTGAATCAGTATGTTTTGCATCCAATAAAACAAAGATGTTGACAATTAAACTGGACAATATTCTGGCAGGTTAGTGATATTTCCACAGTTGTGGTCTTGACTGGTCTTGAAATAAAATCCAGAGTCAATGTCCGAGATCGAGACAAGACCTAGACCAAATGCGGTCGAGTCCGAGACAAAACCAAGACCATCAAAATATGGTATTGAGACCGGTCTCGAGACCAAGACCAGTCTCAAGTACTACAACACTACACAGAACTTTGATGACATTGTGGGGTCTTGGTGATGTCTTTAGACGTGTACTGTATTTGGAATGTGGTATTCTCCACATTATGCAGGATAAAGAGTTGTAGGTTCATGATAGTTTTCATGATTAGTCACCGAGTTGGCAGCATACTTGGGGGTATTGGGGGGAGTCTACCCATAATGTGAGGTCGATGTTAAACCAGGACTGGCCTCATGTCTAGGCTACAACCTTGTGACAAGGTTATGGAACCCAGCACAGACAAGAGACCAAGAATGTCCTCGTAGTACCAAACCACTTTCTACAACATGACTCCATAGTGGAGTCTGGGTGCTGACCAGTACTTTCAAAATACTGTAGTCAGAACGAGTTTGGTTCAGACTTGTTTATCGCACAACTCTGGAAACATCACATAAGATGGAAAACATTTGGGTGTGAATGAAAGGTGAGAGCAGCCTTCCCTTTTCTTTACTCTTCCTCTGTATTTTCTCCCTCTCAGCCGTCGCTCCAAAGCCCCCGTGTCGCCTTACCTCGGGGTTTAGCCCCCTAATCACCCGCAGCTAGTGGGAGGGAACCTGAGACTTCCAGCTGGCTGCCTTGTTACTGCACAACCCTGGGACACACACATTTCTCCACACACACACAAGCTCGTATATGCTTACCCAGGAATTTTCTCTTATCTCTTGGCATCTCTCCATCCACGTCCCCCCAATAACGCGATCCTGCCAAGGCCAAAGCCTCGCCACGTAAACTGAATAACAGAAGGAGGCTTTATCTTAAGGAAGGGTTGTCCTCCAAACCAGCTGAAACCAAAATTAAGATTTGCCACTCTCTGGACTTCAAAGCCTAAATCTGTATGTGGGGGCATATGTGTGTCAAACAGTATTAAAAGTTTTTGACAGTTGCTACAGCTTTGGTTGCTTCTTCTTTTTCTTCCAGGAGGGATCCGTATGATTACCCCACCCACTCCAGACCTGTTCCCAGAGAACAAGGCCCTTACCCGAGCCACTACCAGGACCCTCCAGTTTCCACTAACGCCAACCGTTTGCCGCACCCTCAGTTGTCCAACCAGCCCCAGCAGGCGCCCAACAACCCCCGCTACTATCCTTCAGCTAAACAGCATCGCGCAGCACTAAGGCAGGATGTTCCCCCGTCTCCTACGACCGGTCACAGAGGGCAGCAGTACTACGACACCGCCGGGGGAAGAAACTACCGGCAGGCCAGCCCTGGCCGTTACGTCAGCCCCGACAGGAATGCCAGGGAACGCTACCCTAGCCCCGATCACTACCAGTATGGAGGCGAAAGACAGCCGAGACGGAAGAATGTCATGATAGATGCTGTGTAAAGTCGAGGCCCGCATGGGTCCAGATGCCAAAAGTTACGAGAAAATGTTTAAAAAGAGGTTCATTTTTAGAAGAAAGAAGAAAAAAGACTAAAATGTACATAACCGTATGGGAGATGGTGCATTTTCCAGTATTGCCAATGTTTATAACGAGTCAAAGTTTATATTGTAGAAATGAAATAAAATGAAACTAAATCTGAGATGGATTATTTATGGCAGGAATGCCCAATCCTGGCCCTTGAGGGCCACCATCCTGCATGGTTTAGAGGTTTCTCTGCTCCAACGTGTCTCGTTTGAATCAATGAGTGATTAACAGGTAAAACGTGAGATGATCCCTCTTGAGGACCAGGATTGGACACCCCTGATTTACGTAGACGTTTAGATTAAACTTGGTGCCAAATGTTTAAAATGAAGTCGATTCCAGCGTTACATAATGTACTAACGGATCAAACTGAAGGAAGCGGAACGGGATCGCCTTGACCAGTTCAGCTATTGCACAAGAGAAACAGGAAGTTGTCCAACAGGAACAGGAAGTAACCCCCCTTCTAGTGTCTTGTAGTCCTTGATGTTTTGTCTTTTGGACTTCCTTTACATCCTGTTTCACCCTGGTACTTCTCTCTTTTAGCCTTTATGCGGCAGTGGCAAATCCATTTTTGTGTGTTTAAGATGAATTTATGATGTGTGGTTTTGTAGTTTTAAAAAAATATATATATATATGCATCAAAATCTTGGTCTGGCACTAAACGTACTATCGCATTTAAGTTATATTACTTTTCTGTGCAATGATTAAAGAATGAAACATTTTCCCTTGGAACGTATCAAATGTTTTGAATAAATGTGATTTTTTTTTCTACAAATTCTTTGAAATAAATATTTTGGAATCATTCCGTTCGGTTCACTTGACGTCTGTTTTATTTCTGCGTGCGGATTTAGCGACAACCCCGTGAGTCATCACTTAAAAAAAATTCATCACGGTATTTGGTCTAATTTCTGCGAGCACAGTCTCCAGATAAATTTGCCCTGCCAGATGACTGATAAGAGTAGCCGGCGTTCCGATAATGACTGAATCATCTCCAACAATTAGGGGGTGCAAGAGAATCTCCACTAGAAAATGATTAACGCCCAATTTGCTCTGAGAAGTAAAGATGGCAGTGATTGGTGGAATTAGACGTGATATAATTGTGTGTGTGGAGGGCTTTTTCTATCAGTTAATGTTTAATTAGCAGCAGCAGGAAGCAGACATGCTGAGCTGTAAAGTCTCTGCTTTGCTTTGACCCTCTAGTCAGAGCAGGAAGAAAAAAAAAAGTGGCCTCCGACCCGCAGCAGCTGACAAATAATAATACGTCTCGTCTCTTTTTATGGCACTACGCTATTCATATTTTACTTTTGGAAACGGCGATACAATGTCTTTCAAACAGCCAAAATAGATAAAAGCTGGGTAAACAAGGGAAGGAAAAAGCTGCTGTCTGCTTGTCATCCTGACGACAAAAACCCAGGAAGTCATGCGCCGATGCCTTGAACCAGTCGAGCTCATGAAAATGTCCACAGTTGAATTAAACATTCTTCTTTTCTAAGTTCAGCAGAACATTTTAGCTCCTTTTCTACAGCAGATAGGTGCTATAAAATCCATATTAACATTATCTGGTTTTATCTTAATAGAGAGGAGATATATGCAGCAGCTGCACACCAGAGAAAACAATCCGGCGAATGTAAATTAGCTTTAATTACCTTCATCGTACCCAGCGGAGCAGCATATCACAATATTAGCAGGCAGTATTACATTACTATATGTTTTCATAAGTGAGGCTCATGAATAATTTAAACTAAGACAACAAAGTTATTTTCTTTGTATTAAGACTGGGTTGGTTTGTACCAGCTTGGCATACTGTGCCTTGTTTTATTTAAAGTAGCAACACATGCTCATGGGATGTGCCATCAGTGAAATATAACTACTTTCACCATCCCAGAAAGGAAAATAGTAAATTAATGAATAAAGGTTTTTTTTTCTTCTACAAAGCAGTGGTTCCAAACCCTGGTCCTTGAGGAACACCATCCTGCATGTTTTATTTGTTTCCCTGCTCCAACACACCTGATTTGAATGAGTTGGTGATTAACAGGTTTCTGCAGAACTTAGTAATAAAATCACTGAATCAGGTGTTAAAGCAGAGAAGCTAAAACATGCAGGATGGTGTTCATCAGGGTTGGAAACCACTGCTGTAAAGAATACAAATTCTGATTATACATGTATTAATAAGTAGTAGTAGTCTGCATTCAGTGGGTTAAGATAACTTTTTACTGGTTTTTATTTTATTGTTTTAGCTTAGCCTTTGTAGCTTTGTTCACTGTAGTCCACTTAGAAAGGGTTAAAAATGGCGGCACTTTAGGCCAATCAGAGCGCTCGCTCGCGTCACGTGACTCAGCAAACTCCTGAGAAGATTTACAGAGAATATAAGAGTTAAAAACACCTCTCTGCCTCCTCAAGCTTCATCTGAAGTTGAACTTCGATTTGGTGAGTCACAGTTGAAAAATAATGAAGTAATGTACAAAACCTTGTGAAATAGTGCGTTAGTTTGAATAAGTAGCCTGAAGCTAACAATGCTAACTGCATTAGCATGAACAGTTAGCGCACCATGTTAATGTTAGCTCATTGATAAAGGTACTGTGATGTGAAGCGTCACTAAAGTGCTTTGTTTTGTCATTGTTCATTATAAACTTTTTATTGTCATGTTAATTATATTAGTTTATTATAATTTTCTAAGTAACTTGACTGTACGTTCAGTGACAAAGCCATAGCATGTGTCCAGAAATTTTTTATTTCTTTATTTTACCTGGTGAAGTGTTTTAAAACCAGGTCATATTTACAGTCATAATATTTTTATAAATTACTTGTGACTTTATAAATAAGTCTAGCAGTACCCACTGATAAGTAGTGACTCATACAAGGCTGCCCCCTGCACTGCCTGCCTAAAAAGATTTTGGCCTTTTGGCATATTTTATGGCCTCTGTCTAAAAAACTTAAAATATTTTCTAAATCTGTGGTCAAATATCTCAAAATCAATTGATAGCAATAATAAATACTGTATATAGTTTGAATAATAAGTTTTAGTGACCCCATAACTATAAATGTGTATATTATCTTTATTAAGATGTGAAATCAAATGAAAATAGGACTAAATGTGAAAATAAAAGGCCCATATGGACTTTGTCAAGCAGTTCTTAATTGCAGTTTTACCAAAAAAAACAAAACAAAAAAAAAAACAAAGTTCAACATCTATCGTAGCTATTTCCACATTGTGAGGTTTTTGAAACCATCCCTTCAGATCTTTACTTCCTTGGATTCTTCAGCAGAGTGCCGTCCTCTTTAAGGCCCATTTCTTCCCTCGTTCACGTTAAGCCAACACAACTTGGAGCACTTAAGCTGGCTCCTGTAGCTCTTTGCTGTACTTAAAGGAATAACTGCAGTAAACAGCCTCCTTCAAGTGCTTGTGGTCAGTTTGCTGCCAAAGATAATAAACAACAGCAACTTAATACCCGAGAATTAATTGCACTTTACGTCTATTAAACTAAAGCTTTGAAGTCGTCGTCAGCTGTGCTTGGCTGTGATGCCCGTCTCACTAAAACCACTCCACAGGTTAAAGAATTAGTTACAGTCTGAGGCTCGCCCCTTTGTTCATGGTCATCCAGAAGGAATTCTGTTACTTCCAGAGTGGATGCGGTCACGGCCGTTGATTCGCTGTTTTCATGCTTCATATCAGCGCTGAGGAAATATCCCCCTCACTTTTGATTTCACAGAAGACTCGACCCTTCCTTAAGGTCATTTCTTTTGTTATATTAGTTTTTTTTTTTTATTATTATTATTATTGTTCTCGACATTTGACATTTTTTGCCCCTGTCTGTGTGTTAATTTGTCATTAGTGTTAGCAACAAATCTCTGGAAACCAATGGACAGGTTTTTAATGACTCGGAAAGTGGTCCTCGATGTACATTTACAACTGAACCTCATTCAAGATGGCTGCCACAGCTAATCAACCTAAGCTGCAGCTTAATCAGTTTCACAGATGTTGGGCTAAAAATAAATGGGTTAGTTAATACCAGGGGGTCATCAACATATAATCTGTTAGCTATCAAATCCCCAAAGTCTATGCTCACTAATCCAGGTGTAAAATCCAACATCATCTGAACAATGTCTTTTTTTTTTGTTTTTGTGCCGAGACGTTTCGCCCTCCATCCAGAAGGCTCCATCTGTCTGAGGAAACACCAAAGAAAACCGATTCTCCCACAACAGCTTACTCCAAAGTGGAAAAAACCAGTTATTGTATGTTGTTGCTAAGATGGCCTCTAGGACACGCCCTCTCCTCCGGTGCCTGCCCTCTCCCTCATCTGCAGTCATGTCACACTGGTTCACAACACCAAAGTCTATGCTCAATAATCCAAGCTATCCATCCTTGCTATCAAATCGCACACAAAATACAAAATGTCATTTGCAAGGTTCGTCCAAAATGGCGACCGCTTATTCCTTTCTCAGAATAGAATGCTTTTTAAAATTCTGGTGACGAATGATATGCATTCCTTGAAGCGGTAGTCTTCAAAACGTGTGGCGAGCGCCATTGTTGTGGGGCAGGGCATCATACTTGGTAACATGGAGCAAGCGCGACTAATGTTGCAATCCAAATGTATTTTAGGGACGCACAAAACAACAAATTCGTCTATTATTAGCAGTGTTTCCCCTACCATTATACAAGGAGGATGCCCCACCCCGTCAACAGAACCGAGCGCCCCGCCTACCTAAGCGAACTGTCCACCACCCCACCTCATGCACTAAGCTAGTGTCGCATTACAGACGCGCTAGCTAAAAAGCTACAGAGATAGCACTCCCGTTTGCCTCATGCTGAGCCATTTCCTTAACCCCCGCCCACCAGTCAACAACTATCGGCACAAACGGCGTGCAACACAGACGTGTCTTCTTCTCCACCCACCTCGTCGACAAAAAAAATCACGAATGAGATGAGCGCCCTGCCAAGACAAGTGACTTAGAGGAAAGGCTGATTAGGATGACCCGACTGAGAATTATTGGATTTGGTACCTGGATGATTGAGAATGAACTTTGTTGACTCATTAGGATAGCTGAACCGAATCAGTTTGCTGTCTTTTTAAATCAGATACAAGGGACACGTCCGTCACACATTTATTGTTTAGCTCCAAGTCAATCCAGCTGAGTTCTCCATGGCCCAATGCTTCACTGTGGGGCAGGTGTTGAGCCAAAAAAAAGTTGGGGCGCTGCAGGAGCGTGCACAGCCTGTTTGAGTGTCACGGTGTGACTCGCTGTTTTTCCTGCTTCTCTTCTTGGAGCCAAACACATACAGTTGTGTATTTGTTTGTCCAAGGTTAAATCATATGTTTTATTTATGATTTGGCCAGAGCAATTTATTGAATTTGCAATAATATCACAATATGATAAAACAAACATTTGCAATAATATCACAAACAGTATGATAAAACAAGCAACATTTGCAACACAATATGATAAAACAAGCAACATTTGCAATAATATCGCAATATGATAAAACAAGCAACATTTGCAATAATATCGCAATATGATAAAACAAGCAACGTTTGCAACACAATATGATAAAACAAGCAACATTTGCAATAGTATTACAATATGATAAAACAAGCAACATTTGCAATAATATTGCAAGATGATAAAACAAGCAACATTTGCAATATCACAATATGATAAAACAAGCAACGTTTGCAATAATATCGCAATATGATAAAATAATCAACATTTGCAATAATATTGCAATATAACTTTACTGTTCTCATTGCTATTAAATAATTGTTCAAATATGTACAATGAATTATGTTTTGCATTCACCCCGTTTATTTTGTTTGGTAAAAATGCAGGTAAACAAATCATGCAGTTCTTTAATGTTCAAGTACTTTTAGTCACACAAAAGGCCTTTTAAGTTCTTTACAAATTAGCAACCCTCGTATTGTTTATGCTTATATAATACGTTGGTCTAAAAAGATTATAGTTAAAGAAATTAGAGCACAGCTGAGCAGAATAACCTAAACTGTATCCATGTTTACTTGTCAAAGTGGCAGCTCTCTGCTTTAAAATTACTTTATTTCACTCAGAGAGATTAGATTTGATACATTTCAGTTCATGTAGTGAACACGTTAATTTGTTTTGTGGCCCAGGTCTAGGGGAGAATGGACAATTTTCTTTCTCCAAATGGAAGGCCCCGACCAAAAAAAAGTTTGCAAACCTCTGTTTCAAAGGAACACCCGGCCTCTTTTATTATTTTTTTTTTTTGGGGGTTGGAAAAATGCACGCCATAAGCCCTCGTTTTGTTGCCACTCTAACAGAAACCCAGAGACACCTTCTCCTTCCCAGTCGTGAGTCACGAGTCGTGGGAGAGTTCTCCGCCTAAGTTCTCTCGGCATTACCGATTCTGCCGGCGCCTCGTGTCGAACGCCTCGCCTTGTTAGCATGTGTCAATCAAACCGCTGTGCTCCTGAGAGGGCAAAGTGGAGCGCTGGAGCTCTTATCTAACTGCTGCACGGATTCCTAAAAAAAACATCCTGTTCAGGAGCATGGTGCGGGTGGTGGGGGGTGTACAGTAGATATGAATGAAGTGATGGCCCACTTTGACCTCGGCCTTCTCTTCCTCGCCTCTTCATTAAAGGAACATTCCACTCCATTGTCCTTTTCGTCCTCCACCTGCTTTGTTTCAGTCCGTGCCTCGTTAAGGCATCAGGGGTTTGGGTTTAGACGAGCAGAGCGCCCATTTCTTTTTCTCTCTGAGGCTAACTGTGAGTAAGCTGGTGGCTAATGTGTAGTTCGAATGGCCTGAGTGTGAAGATAGGTGTACGTATTAGCCGTTAGCCTGCCCTTCACCCACCTCATTCGCTTTTTATGTCTGCCATGTAGCCTTTTGATCCGGCATCACTCAAGCCAGAGTGTGCGCTTTCAGCCCGCGTGTTTGTTTGATATTGTTCACGAACTGTGAAATTGAATTTCCACCGTCGGTGCTGATATTGGATATAATTTCACATCCACCCCCCCTCTGCAATATTCTTGCTTGGTTTCACCTTGCACCGTGTTTAAAACATCCATTTTCCAACTCGACGTTCTTTTTTTTTCTTCCTTCTTCCCGTGCAAAGTTGACTCAGCTGTGGCGTTAATTCGAAGCGTATTTATCCTTAAAGCGACGCTGGCTTCTGCCTCGGCGTTTCGCCCACACGCCGCAGCCCGAGCCACCAGCAGCCAGCCGCTATCTTTCCTACAACAACTGTCGCTATGGCAACGCCGCCGCCGCTCCTGGTACAGCAGCCCGTTTTGGATCCAATGACATTGTCGTGGTAACAATGAAAGGTTCATACATTCTAATATGGAGAAAATATAATTTTTTTCTCTGTACTTGTTACGGGTCACTGACCTCCTGACTTCTCAGGTTCTGTTAAATCCTTTCGTCATTTGTACCACATGGTGTGGTAGAAGAGAGGAGGCAGGAAGTTGGAATAACACAAACAAAGTATCCAGGGTGGTTTTTAATCTTGGATTAAAGTGTGTGAGTCTGCACTCACAGTGACTGACTACATTTTACCGAAACAACTTTAATTCTGTAACTTCTCAACAGAAGGTGATTAAGTTTGAAGCTTGTGAAAGATGGCGGGTGCAAAGCATTCCTTCAAGGAAAGGTTGAAATAGAAGTGGTCCCTGCTACAGGGTTTCTGGGGGGCTTTACAATACATTAAATGGATTTAGCACAATTTAAAGCCTTCTTTTAGCTTTTCCCTCTTCATGGATCTTTACAGTGAGTCATCCTCCTCCATCTCACTCTGTCCTCTGTGTCCTCTGTCCTCACGCCAACTACCTCTATGTCCCCTCTAACTGCATCCATGTACTGTATCTCCTTTTTGTATTTTCCTGGCAGTTGCGTTTCTAACATTCTTTTACCAATATACCCACTGTCCCT
>JARVLU010000665.1:6789239-6812223 GCA_031762415.1 Simpsonichthys santanae
AGCTACGAGCTAAGCTAACATGCCAACCTCGAGGGGAAAAAACCTCCGTCTTGCCAAAGCTCCAAAAGTCATGGCTGAAACCTGTGCCTTTGTCGAAAAGGATTTTTTTTTTTTTTTGCAAAAAAAGCTGAGAACTTGTTTACTGATTTTTTTAAATTAAAATCTTTGTGTGAAAAATGTTAAGCTAAAGAGCTGAAACCACACCGAGCATCCAACATTTTGAGAACTAAAAACAGGAACGAGAGACAGCCCATGTCATGTCAAGGGGCCTCTTTCCCATTTTTCTTAGAGACACACTGCTCACTCCCTCACTATCCATCCTTCTGTTCAAACGGTTTTATACTGCCATCCTGTGGTCAAAAAGGTATTTCACACAAAATTAACCAACCTTTCTTAAATTTCACAATTATCAATTGTCAAATTTCAGACAATATTATCGTTTATTGCAATAGTTTCTGAGACAATCGCCCACCAAAATTTGTTATCATGACAGGTCTTACAGTCGGTTTATCTCAACTCATATTGTCATTGCAACTATTCAACGATATCCAACAATTTCGATGTTTTAGATATTGTACTTTAAAGTTTTATCTTTAATAACTGAAAATCATGGAGATGGTAGCACGGTGGCTCTGTTAGAAGAGCTGTTGCCTCTTAGCAAGACGGTCACCCGTTCAAATCCCGGCAAGGGGGCTTTCTGGGTGGAGTCTGCATGTTCTCTCCGTCTGCGTATCAGCATTTATCGTTATCAGCTGATATTAGCGTTAAAGTTCAATATCGGACATCGACCATTCCATCAACATGACCCCCGATATAAAAGACGCTGTTTTTATATGACAACCCAGTGACAAGGATACCTGAAGCAGCACAACAATGTCACGCATGCCTACCTGATCTCAGAGCGGAGAGGAAAACTCAAAATGTCGGCAGTGTGGAAGTTTTTTTTCCATTGAGAATGTCTGATTCTGAAGATTTTTGGACTATGTTGAGCCTCGCTACATCGTCCCCAGTTGGAGATATTTTTCCAACGTAGCTTTACCCGAGTTACAAGCTGTCATTTCCAATGTCATTGAGAAGCTAATAGCCGATAGCACTTGGGTGAGTTTTACCACAGACATTTGGACATCAAGTGTTAGCCCCATTAGCATTAGTCTAACCTGTTAGTCTTACGTTACAATGGATAGACAAAAACTTTGAACTTAAAAAGTCTGTCCTTCATGCACAGGAGTGCAGAAGATCCCACACTGTAGCTAGGAACCTGGAACAGCCTCCACAAGTGAGACAGCATCACAGGTGACTAATGCTAATAAATAACATTCAACACTTCATTTAATACAAGTTAAAGTGCTATGCATATCATATGGCTGTGAGTGAATATATGTCACCAGCTCTTACAGCTGTTACACAATTTTTGTAGCAAATAAGCCTAAATAAGAGGGCTATGTTCTGACAAAGAAAAGTACATAAAATATCGGTATTGGTTATCGGCCAAATAAGTTTAATATATTGGTGTATTGGATATGGGCCAAAAATCCAACATTGTGCATCCCTAATAAATATGACATTAAACATAACTCAAGTTGAAGTTTTACATCATTTTCAGCCCCTTTTTGTCTTCTGTATTTGGTAGCAGGCCAAACTGGCAAACACCATGCAGAATAATGTAGGATTTTAACCCCACAGCATAAAAAACTATTTAGTCTCTGTAAGTAGGTCTAGGGGGAAAAAATATCGGTATCAATATTGGTTATCGACCAATAAGTTTTAATAAATCGGCATATCAGATATCAGCCAAAAACCCAATATCATGCATCCCTAGTTTTTATTTATAACGTGTTGTGGGTGTGCGTACGCAACAGGTGTCTTTGTTTTTGTTATCAGAATTAAATTATGAAGATTTAAAAAGGTTTGAAAATCTTATTGCACTGGTCAAAATCAAACAAAAGTTCTGCAAATATTAAGACCTTGGTTTAAAAAAATTCAGAGCTCAAATCCGTTTGGGCGACTACTAGACGTGCACAGCAGCATCAGTTCCCAGCAGCATCCAGACCCCCCCACCCCTCCTCCTCCTCCCCACTGTGGAGAGGCATATTGATACCGTGTGAGGAGGTTAAGCCTTGGGTTTTGTGTCCGTGCTGCCATGACATTCTGCCTCGCTGCCTTGTAATTGACTCATCGGTGAGTGGATCAACTGAACCACGACTCACCTGCTCTGAGGGAAGTGGGGGGTGGGGGGGCTGTTATTGACAATCTCTGACTCTCCATTTCCGAACGTTTCATACACTTGTCTCCTTTCAGTGCTACTTTGAGTCCTTTGTTTGGGTTCCTTCTCTCCACTTCATGTGGTTCTTTTCTTCACCATTGTCTCTGGTTTCGTCATCCTCTGGACCTTAGACCTGCAGTGTCGGTTCCTGTTAGCAGCAGTGCTCTGTAGAGACCAGCCGGGGGTCTCAGTTTCACCGGAAAGTTTGCTGCTCATGCTACTGGCACGCTGCTCAGCCTTTGGCTCGGTTTCAGCTGTCTACTCTTGTAGGTGGACACACAAATACACACTCGCACCCTCTTTTTATTTTCCCACACACACACACACTGACCATATGTTCTGCCTCCCCAGAGACCGGACCCTGCTACAGGAGCATTATCTATTTAAGGCCACTAACTCTGCGGATTAGATCAAGATTGGGTCCCCATAATGGCCGGTCTGGCACTGCACCCTGCTTCAATTATGGCCTTGGCTTGTCACACACGGACGCCTCTGTCAAAATAATGTGATCTCACTCACACTAAGATGGAATCACCATATAAAAGGCACACACGTTTTTCAAAAATCTCCTGACTTTAATTGCATTTTCAACATTTTCACTTTTTCTGTCCAGCATGACATTTACGTCACTGGTGAAAAATGCATTTCCTAATCTTATGAGGTGACTGCTGGCAAGAAAGTAAAGCAGATTATCGGTAATTTTGCTGGTGTTACAGGAAATATTATGATATTTCTCTGCAGAAAGAAAAAAAAACATGCATTTTGGAATGTTATCGCATCCCTTACCTTTTACTAATTAATATCCCAGCTAAAGCTAAATCGAGAGTTGGTTTGTCTTTGTGGCATTTTAGCGTTGTTTTGTTTTTATTAACCAAAAGCCCAAACTAACAGTAGAAAAACCTGTTTTTACATGAAAAGACAGCAAAATGGTACATTTGAAACAGCTGTGAAATATCTAAATACTGTACATACCAGGTTCCTCCCAAGTTCATCCCTACTGATTGCACCTTTGGTGACCTTTAGTCATCTAAGTCTTCCAGCAGATTAGGTCTCAAGCTGGAGCATCTTCCAGAATCTTCGTTAAAGACTCCCAAGAAGCACAGGTACCAAGCCAGGGGCTATAAATATGCCTACACCAGCCCTCTCAACTTGAGCAACTCCAGAGTAGCATAAGGTTTAGCCTCTCTCAAGAAGAATCGTTCCAGGACTCAGTGTTGATTTGGGCCTGACTAAATCTAGTTGGTCCTTCTCAACCTCATGCACAAACTCAGAGTCCTTTTCCACTAGAGAGGTGATATTCCATGTACCAAGAGCCAGCTTCAAGAAACTGAGGAGAGTGCTAGGACCCTCACCTTTGGCTGCTGCACCTGACTTTTCAGGCCCCTCTTGCAGGTGGTGGACCCACAGAAAGACAAACCCATGTAGCTCATTCAGGTTGAGCCCAATTAGGCCTTATAGATAAAGACCCAGTCACTAAGCTCTTATTGATGAACCCCTCCTGTAGGCCTGGCTCTAGGTTGGCACCCCGATAATCCCCGTCCAGGTGAGGAACACTGACCTCTGGCACCAAACATAACTGCCTGCACATCATAACAGTCACAGCAAGTAGTTTTTAACAATAATGTCTGTATGTGCTTTCACGTGGCTAATTCCCTGCAGCTTGGGTGATGCCACATTGAAACAAGAATTTCTTGGTGCCTTTGTGGGGAATGAAGGGGGTCCATTTTGGTAGCCCCAGGATCCCATTTACTATTTACAGATGATGTAGTCCTGTTGACGTCATCATGTTGTGATGTCCAGCGTTCAGTGGATTGGTTCACAGCTGAGTGTGAAGGAGCTGGAATGAGGATGGAATACTGTAAGGACATCCTCTCAAAGATCGATAAACTTTAATTTAATAAACAAAACAACCAAAAACAAAAAATTAAATGGACTCTCAGTCTCCATTAACAAAAAAAAATGCACTTGAATAAAAACTAAATGCAACAAAAAAACAAAATGGAAATTAAAAACTACATTCAACCAAAACCGTATGGATTATGAAGTCTGTAAACTAAATCGCCCTTCAAAAAATAATAATTAGTTTTATAAAGAGAAGATGGGCAAAACTGCTAGTTTTATAAACAAAAAGTGCAAACTAACTTTGGATGCTTGTGCTTTAAGTGCTGGTGCAAGTTGGTTGTATGGCTGTCCTTAGTTGCTACTGTGTTATTGCAAATGCAACATACCGGCTCGCAAAGCAAAGCTCAGCAGTTCGCCTCGGTCATTAGGTTTGAATCCAAAGTGTTCCAACACTGCCACTGTTGTGTTCACTTTAAAACCATTTCCATTTCGGGTTTTTTCCCTAATATCAACTAATATCGAATTCCTCACGGGGCTCTAATGCTGCAGAGGTACAAGGCGATACGCCTTGGCTGGCTACCTGACGCGATAGTTCACTCCCCCCTTACGCTAAGGAAATGAGAACGAGAGGGGTCAGTGAAGAGCACCGGAGTTGAGCCTTTTGTCACCCAATGTCTTCAGTAGAAACAGTAAAGCCAATAAATGAAAATGATCATCCTCATTTTAATTTGTGATTAATAGATTTATTGTTTATCACCACAAGCCTATTCGTCAATGGGACAGTTACCTTCGAGGAAGGGTGGGGTGGACAGTTAGGTTCAATAGGCAGGGCGGGGCTTGTACAATGATTGGGGAAACACTAGAGATGAATCCTATTTGTACTTCAGCGTGAACGTAAAGAACCTGCAGCACTGGCATACGTCCAGAAGCACTTGTCAACAACAAGCACTTTACATACTGTCACTCTTGAAGAAAAGAAATGGATGTGACTCCACGTCCACCCGCACGGTCACCATTTTCCCTTGAATAATAAGTTGGTCCGCTTGCTATTCTTATCCCAGTTTGGGTTTCTCTCTGTCACAGAAACAACTCCTTGGAGTACTTAAACCCAGGAATGTTGGAGTAACGAGGCTGGCCCGTAAATAATGAAACAGAATGTATTGCATCAATTAAAAGACATTTACCGGTTTGTATCTCTCCTCTTCATACATGTTCGTGTGTTTGTGTTTGTTTGTACTTTGTTTTTCGAACACGTCCCTCCAACACATTAATCAAACGACGAACATCGCAGCCTCTGATATGAAAATTCTCCGTCCTGTACCGCATTGAGGAAATTGTTTGAGTAATTGCTCGCTGACAGCTCCGTGCACACACACATAATCTTTAATTGCCTCCAAAATGCTTATGCTAAGATGGCGTTGCTAAGATAATGGCTGTAGACTGTGTGGCCCGCCCTAATGGCATCCCCTCTTTTAGCACTTTCTGTCTGCGGAGGAATCAGCAGAATTCATCAGATATTTAATGCTTCTATCGTTTTGGTATTGTTGTGCAGCTGGAAGATTGCCAAATCATTAAAAACTCAATGTCACCAGAAGGAAATCTCGGGCACGCTGCAGCACTAAAGAATATTTTAGTGAACGTACTGGAGCTAATGTGACAGTTTCATTCCCATTTCTTTGTTTACGTGCCGAAATTGTGTTCTTTGTGCTTTAGAGCAACTGTTTTCATCTTTTTCCCTCCTTTATTTGTTGGATATATTTCAGAGTTCATTCAATTCAGACTTTTTAGCATTATTGCAAAGATCTTTATGGAAAATTAGGGACATAGGTGTCAATGTAGGATTTCAGATCTTTTGAAGTGGAGTTCGGCAGAAAGGTTATGGGCAATTATCTTTGAACATCTTAAGTTTGAAGAAACTGAGGTTAATTTTAGTCTTTTTAGAGTTAACTACTAACTAGAGTGGGGCCAAGACTACAGCTATTTTTGTCTTTCATCAAAAGGTTTACAACAGAGAGAATCCAATAAAATCACTAATCACCGGGAAGCAGTTTTTTTTTGTTTTTTTTTTTTGGCAAAACGAGCTGTGAGCTCGCTGGTACAGAGTTTATTCAGAACCCAAATGGAGAATTTCTCCTCTGTTTCTGTGGTAACAAACCAGTAGTCCCCTAATAAGGCTTGGTTGTGTTTTTCCCAGTAAGTACTGGTTAACTACCCATTAGCTCCTGATTCGTTCTTTGGTTTTCTATACTATAAACCATTAGTTCTTGATATGTTCCTCTTCATTTACAATGTAACTAACTAGTCCCCTAATAAGACTTGGCTGTGTGTTCCTCAGTAATTACTGGTTAACTACCCATTAGCTACTGCTTCGTTCCTGAGGCGTTCCCTAGTTGATCATCAAATTTTGTGTACCTTATTGGAAAGTGTTACCCACTTTTCTTTATAAACTAATTCCCTTACAGTCACCCAAATACAACCAAACCAAATATAAGCTGCTATATCCTCTATCTTGGATTTAATTACATTTATGAGTCTTGTAAGAGTATTCTAAGCATTATTATAAGTTTAATTAAAAAAAAAAACAAAAAAAAAAAACAAGAGTCTGTCTTGTAGGAGTTTGTCTCCACCACTGTGGAAAAACCAGCAGCCACACTATCTGTCAGCACCGTCATTCACAGATACAGCCTGTTCTTCTGTTTATGCACACTCCGTTTTCTCTTTCACACCCCACTCATGCAGGAGCCAAAATTCTGGAAATGTTTTGCACGAAGCGTAGGCTTTATCCCTGCTTCGGTTTTGTTTGTACTTTTGTAAGTCGAGTGTTTTATATACACCAAAAACAGGTATGCAAAATGACTGGGGGAGTAAGTTTTGGTTGTGACACATTCGATTCTGACCAGCCGAGTGTGGGCAATGGTGACGTCTCACTATCATTTACAGCAGCTGCCAGTCCATTGTGTATTGTGGATCAGCTCATATTCTCCCCTCTTTCCTCCAACACCACGAGCACTCAGACACAAACACCGTAAATGGAATCCCGGTTCACCCTTCTTCTCCATCCTCTCCTTAATTATTGTGGTTCTGAAAGTGTCATAAAAAGCTTGTTGTGGCCTCGTGGAAGCCGGTCTCTGCAAACCTCAGAGAGATCAACATTTTGCCATAATGGAAGCTCACGCTGGGACTTTGTTTCACAGATGCATTGAAGATGGAGATAATGCATTATAGGAAGCTAGACGGTTGTACATTCGCCAAACAAAAGAATCTAGGTTGCAGAACGAGTGAATCATTTATAAAGTTGAGTGCCTTTTCTGCAGTTGTCGAGGTTTTGAGGTGGAAGTGAAATAAAAGCTGTTTGAGGCAAAGTGTTCAATTTACTCCTCAGGAATCAAAGGGTAACCAAAGTGATACAAAGAATTGACATATTTGCATGTTAGAAACTTTGTAATCATAGTTGGTCGTTGGGTACAGGAAATGACCTAAAAGAGTTGCAAGAAAAAAGAAGTGGATATTATTAAGATGACTAATTTTGTCTTTTGTCTTCACATCTATGTATGTTAGAAAATGGTGTCAGAGATCTTCTTGGAACTTCCTGTCAGTTATTTTCATACCTTCTCAGTTCACAAACAGACAAAATAATAACAATAGGGTCTGGCAAATTTTCGAATTTCTTCCAATTAAATTTGTGGAGTTCCGCAAGGTTCAATCTTTGGTTCTCTTAGTTCAATCTCTTGGCTTAAAAAGAATGTGGAGTTTTGCAGGTGGCATCAAAACTTTTGAGTGAGTTTTCAAAATGGTTGCGGGTTGTTTTTTTTTGTTGTTTGTTTGTTTGTTTGTTTGTTTTTTTTTTCCTTATGAGCCACGTACTGTATTTATTAATCTGATACATAATGGGCATCTGGACCCCTGCTCAATTTAGTTTTTGTAATTGCAATATGCTGGAACTATTTTTTGTTTCACTACTGTATATTCTTGTATTTTCACCATGCATTGTTTGTAAGATACCTTAAAGTATTTGTAAAATAAAATTTGTACATTCTTATTTGGCACTTTTATTTACTAGTTGTTTCACTTAATTACTGCATTTAAAAGTGTTTGTTCACTGCATAGTAACAAAGATAAGATAAATTAAAAAAAAACGTGAATTTTTATTGGTATAAAATTAAAATTACATGTGGATGCCTTACAACACATTGTCTGGCAATCTCACCATCCTGTTCTGCTGGAGAACAGCTCCCAGAATTCCCAGTTATCAGGCACAATTGCTGCACCACCGTTGGACAACTATCTCAAGAACTGCAGACAATTGTCGCATGACCATAGCAATGTCCAAAAATTAGCAATTTTGTTGAGCTATCCTGTCAACATTCACCCACTCTTTACCTATACAATGTAAATGAGGTGCAATCTAAAAAAATGTGTACTTTCTTGTCTAATTTTCTTGATTTTTATTTTTTTCCAAACAGTCAACCTAGTGAGATACTGGCTATAGTTTGCATAAGGTACATGTAAAAACTGAACTGGTGGCACCTCCTCACTGTGCCAGTAATAAGTGAGACACTCAAATAGGGTTTGGTTTCTCTTGTTGTCTGATAACTTCCAATACATCAGTCCCATTTTACTTTACTAAAGGATGAACAGAGTCAATTACTATCTAAATGGTAATTGGACTGTACAGTACCTTTCTATCTTATTAAGATACTCAAAGCACTTTACAACACTGAGCATGCAGCAGGGTACTTTACAACACAATTTGTGCCTTCATTTACCCATTCATACAGCATTCCACTAGATCTATACAAAGAATAATCAGAGCTTTATCACATTCATACACCGATGGGACACACACCCGAGGCAATGAGGGGTTCATTGTCTTGCCCAGGGACACTTCAGCATGTGACTGCTGTTGGAATCGAACCCCAACTCTTGCATTGGAGGATGACTGCTCTAACCACTCAGCTACAGCTGCCCATATCTAGACAACAATCAGTTTCTAGTGTGTTGAATTGTAATTTTCTTTATACAGGTCTGTCTTTAGTACTTAATCAAATACATTTTCAGGCCAGGTTTCAACAAGTTAACTTCATGCTGCTGTTCTTGTGTCTTCAGTCTTCCCACCTTGTGTTGTTTTCTAATTTAAGACTACGCATTATGAAACGCACTTTGAATTGCCTTTGTGTGGCATGCCCTTTTAAAAATAAACTTGTTTGGCTTGCCTATAAATAGATGTCCATCATGCACCTGTTTATCCGAGACTGTTGCCTTCTTAATTCAAAGAGTCTGACTGGCACTTGCTTGTTTTGGATGTTCTTTAACAGTGATGGGTTTTTATGTAGCATTAAAATATGTTTTAAGCACAAAAGTTTAAAATACAAGTGAGCATACCATCAAAAGTGACATTTTTTGCTAAAAATCCAAAGACATGCTACTGTAGACTTAACAGGGATCTTCTGTTGTCATTTTAGCCACATGGCATCCGTCATTCTCCCAAAACATCCTCAGCTTTGAAGCCTGACTTTTTCAAATTAAAAGCCCGTTAAACCCATGCAGGCCGTGACATCCAGCAACAATGTGGCAATTACTGATAACGAGCCAGACACACGAGGTTCTTTTTGACAAACAACTATGTGACCTCTGAAGACACTTACGTTATTGAGATGACCTTTGACGTGTAACCACCCTGAAAACTGGGACTGAAAATAATGAGTCTGGTTGCAGTCATTACATGTAAGGGTGGTGAATGCATGTGTGCTCTTAAATAGATGGCAATGCCCTCAAAATGATTGACTTTTAGTAGGTTTAACACCATGAGCACTCCATCCATCCATCTACAGTACGTATTTATTTTCTTAACCCACTTTTGCTTTCCAGTGTATGCCAGGTATACTCTAGCCTGAGGGGCATCAATTTGTCTAGACCATAGTATACCGGGCTAAAGTTCAAGTATCTTTATTATTCCCGAGGGGCAATTAGCTATAAGATAACCCTGACTGCTTTAACCCCATATATAGACTGAACTCTGGGTATGCTTACGACTTTTACACCAGGTTGCCGGGAGCTGGTGCCTATACCCAGCAGTCACTGTGCGACAAGGCAGGGTACACCTAGACATGTCTTAAGTCCATTACAGGGCCACATAGAGGCAAATGAGGCAATTCAATTAAATTAAAAAATGCTTTATTAATCCCAAAAGGAAATTGAATGTTACAACTTATCCTCATTTCATTAAGAGATGTTATAGATACTGATGGCTGTAGGCAGGAAGGATCTCTTGTAAAGGTCTGTCCCACAGCGGATCCAAAGAAATTGGCCCCAAATGCTGTCCGATCCATCCACCCAGACTTGGTTGGCCTCTGGGTTCCCCCATTCTGCAGGACCGACCAATGCCAGGCAGAACTCCTCCCAGAATGATGGCCACTCCTCCCAGCAGCCTGCTGAGCTCCGCATCGCTGCGGACAGCGGACTGCAGGTGTCAAGGGACGATATCGGTCCTTCTGTTGTCACAAGCCTTGTTTCCTGCTAGTTCCAGGATCTCAGTGGTCAGGCACTCGACCACAGCTAGCAAGACAGGAATGCATCCACGGTGCCTCCTTTTCAACTCATTTGAGATTTGGGGCTGTAGCTGAGGTATTATTTGAACATTTGAGATGTTAATTAGCTGTTCCCAGTTGTATAAAACACATTGTTACGCATCATAACAAATGTCCAAAACTAAAAAGATTCAGCAAAAATATGTTGCCAGAGGAAACTATCATCTAAAAAATGTGATTATATATTTTTTTCCCAGCAAAAGAGGAATAAAAGTTTCCCAAAACAAAATTTCAGAATGAATGTTACAGAGCTACTCCAACATGAAGCCACCACGAGCGGCGCAATTCTAGAACTAGAATTATATAATTCTTTGTGTCATTTTAAAAAATTGGCCAACTATAGCAACACTGCTCGGCTTTTGCATTAATGTTTCAGCGCAGTTGTGTTTTTGGCATGTTCGCCACCCGCTGAGAAAGCTTTGCTGTCACTTTCTGGTCCCGTTCCTCCGTTCTCTTTGATGACAGCAATAATCCCACAAACAAATCAGCCATTTTAACCTCCATCTCTACAAACACAGAAATGCACCAGCTAACAAACAGTTCCAGATGCTAAGAAGCCCTTCCACTAAAACCCCTCGCACACAAATACAACCGTGCTCCCGTATACTAGGTGCCAACCATTGCCATGGCAACTCCAATCAGGAATGGCTCGCTTTCCCCCATTACAGCAAAGATGTGACAGTTTTCCTCCTTTCCTTCTGCCCTCCTTGAAATATGATGTTTGTTCTCTATTCTTTCCTCTCTTCTTCCTCTTCCTTATTTTTAATTTCCTATCCTCTTGATCCTTGTTCATGCACGGCACATTTTTTCCCCATATACATAGTGACACAAATCATAACCTAAAAGCTTTAGCATTATCATTATTATTATTATTATTTTATTTTATTATTTTTTTCAAATACTAAGTTTGGGGGTCATTTTATGTTTTGAAGAGTTCAATTCTAGCACAAATACTAAAACCTTAAATTTATTTTTGTCTGTCAGTTAATTCTTCATATTCTATTTCTACTTGCATGCACACAAACACTTATTGTATTTTGCATGTAAAAAAAGGGGAATAAATATTTAGTCATGGGTGAAAGCAACTGCAAAGAACAACAATGAAATGGACATAGTACTCATGGTAGAAGTGGGGAAGGAAATGTGTTTTATTCAAGCAAAGTTCTGAATTTAAAGGGGAAAAAACTAGTTCACTAAAAGTCATGATTATCTTTAATGTGATGGACAGGCAACTATATTATTTGTCAGTAATAGGCCTGTTGCATTAAACAATAAATTAATTGCATGATAAATGAAAATTATCAACCTCATTTTCATTTATCGGCTTTATTGTTTCTTTGTGTCTCTCTCTTTCTACTGAAGACACTGGATGATAAAAAGGCTCAACTCCGGTGCTTTTCACTGAGCCCTCTGTCTCTTTTCTCTTTAAAATCCGTTTTTAACCGTCCAAAATTGCGTTTTTGAATCATTAAAAGCAACTAAGCTGAGAAGCTAAGCTACGAGCTAAGCTAACAGGCCAACCTTGTGGGGAAAAACCCTCCATCTTGTCGAAGCTCCAAAGTTCATGGTTGAAACCTGTGCTTTTGTGTAAAAAGTTGTTTTTCTCTGCAAAACGAAGCTGAGAACTTGTTTACTGATTTTTTTGTAAAATTATTATTAAAAGCTTTGAGTGAAAAATGCTATGCTAAAGAGCTCAAACTACACCGAGTGTCTGCTATTTTGTGAACCGGAAAAGCAAGAACGAGAGACGGCCCATGTCACTTCAAGGGGCCTACCTCTCATTTACTCTGCTCGCTTCCTCACTAGCCATCCTTCGATTCAAACTTTTTTTATACTGCCATCCAGTGGTCAAAAAAGATACTACACACAACAATAACAAAAAGTTATTCTTAAATTTGACAATAATTACTAATTATTGTCAAATTTCAAACAATATTATCGTTTATCGCAATAATGTCTGGGACAATTAATCGTCCAGCAAAATCTGTTATGGTGACAGGCCCAGACAATAACTGCAAATAATGCCATATAATTATCCTGAGAAAGTCCAAATAATCAGAAAACAGGACTGGGCAGTCATGAGATATAGATTTAACTATCATGTGATCCTATTGTTTCTTCAATGTTTGGTCAAAGAGAGGCTGGGATTCATGTCTTTTGTGTCTTCGTTTTACACTTTTTCATAGTTAGTGTTTTTGCATTTGTTTCTTCTATAGATGTCAATGGATGGTGAAGAGGAAGCTGAGCTGTAAGGCAAAGCTCTCTGTTTACCGGTCATTCTACGCTCCTACCCTCACCTATGGTCATTAACTCTGTAGTGACTGAAAGAATGAGATTGTAGATACAGGCAATTGAAATGAGTTTCCTCTGCAGGGTAGCTGGACTCTCCCTTAGAGATAAGGTGAGAAGTTCAATTATCCAAGAGAGACTCTGCATAGAACCACTTCTCCTCCACATCAAGAGGAGGCAGTTGAAGTGGTTTTGTGAATCTGGTAAGGATGCTCCCTGGGCGTCTCCCTAGGGAGGTGCTTCGGGCATGTCCGACTGGTCAGAGACCCTGGGGAAGAACCAGGAAACGCTGAAGAGCTACGTCTCTGTTGGCCTGGGAACACCTTGGAGCCCTCCCAGATGGGCTTGAAGAGGTGACTGTGGACAGAGCTGTTGGACCTCCCTGCTCAAACTGCTGCCCCTGAGACCCGACTTCGGAACAAGCAGAAGATAATGGTTGGATGGATTGCTTACGTTTTTGTTCTAGAATTGCGCCGCTCATGGTGGCTGCATGTCAGAGTAGCTCCGTTACTTTCATCCTGAGATTTTGCTTTTGGAAACTTTTATTCCTCTTTTTCTGGATGTAAATCACATTTTTTGGATGATTGTTTCCTCTGGTATCCGATGCTGTGCAGCTGGAAGGATTTTTACTGAAGCTTTTTTTTAGTTTTGTACATTTGTTATGATGCATAACCATGGCAACAAGGCAATTTTCTACAACCAACAGCAGCTGATTAACATCTCAAAAGCTCAAATAGTATTTCAACTAGAGCCCCAAATCTCAAATGAGTTGAAACGAATGTTCTGTCGATGCATTCTCATCTACCTGGCAGCTGTGCTCGAGTACCTGACCACTGAGATCCTGGAACTAGCGGGAAACATGGTTCATGACAGCGGAATGACAGGATCATCCCTCGGCACTTACAGCTGGCTGTCCGTAGTAACAAGGAGCTCAGCAGACTGCTGGGAGGAGTGGCCATCGCTCTGGGAGGAATTCTGCCTGGCATTCGGGCAGTCCTACAGCCCGGGGGAACCGAGTGGCCAGCCGAGTCTGGGTGGACAGATCAGACGACATCTGCAGCCAGTTTCTTAGGATCCACTGTGGGATAGACCTTTACAAGAGATCCTTCCTGCCTACAGCTATCGGTATCTATAACATCTCTTAATGAAACGAGGATAACAAGTTACAACAACAAATAATTTCCCTCTGGGATTAATAAAGTATTTTTGAATTGAACTGGATGGATGGATGCCAATGTGCTATCATGATGAGGTACAAGAACTGGACTAAGATGAGCAAAAGAATCACCAAAGTCCAGAGAAAACCACTGAAAGACCTTCTGAAAGTATATGACTATGTATCCTGATACATGCTCAATGATCCCAGTAGAAAAATCTAACAAAGAAAAGTCACGTCCAGAGGACCAGACTTTTCTTTGTTAGATACGACTACATGCTCTCAGCTCATTGTACTTGCTGAAGATTGTTCTTCCATTTGGCTGACAGCTTATTCCGTTTTTTATTGACAGCTCTTTGCTTGTTGTCTGGTGACTTTGGGCAATTTGGAGATAGTTTGCCAAACTATAGAAGATGGTTCAGAAGTGAGGAAATCACTCCTAATTGGTAGACAAGAGCTGAGGATGTGACTGCAACACGTTAACTTCCTTGTTTTCACCTTGTGTAAAGGGGCATTTAGGGCCCATTCACATAAAAGACTGTTATTTCCTACAAAAGAAACAAAGGTGGACCTCAATTTAGCCAGTCCTTAGTTCTGTTTTTCTCAAACGCATACACTGCAAGAGATAAAAGTTAGAAAGTCTTGCAGTTTTCTGCCGACTCTTCCATAACGTTCTTAAAGTGGTGGAAATATTCAGCTAATTAGGTGTCACTTTCTCCACTTTCAGATCAAGTTGACTGTTGAAAAGAACTTTCTTCACTTTGTGTGGCATTATCCTTTTTTTCTGCAAGATGGGTCGCTGGGGTTAGCAGGCACCGAACCGCATCGGATTCTTTAAAGGGGCTCGTCATACAAAGCAACCACAGTGTTGGCTTACGGATGGTGTTGGCACACGCCCGAGCCAGCGAAGCCCGACCAAACCAACAGCCATTCTTCTAGTTTTCAGCTCAGACACAGAGTGAACGGAGACACATCAGACCCCCACTTACTGGACTTAAAGTGTGGCTTTAGAAGCTTTATACTAATGAGGACACTCAGGCTCATTTAAATATCTATATGTGTGACTGAAACACAGTGTTAAGGGTTTTAATGCTCTGACCGCCAACATTTTAGTGTCTGAAAATGGCAAAATTGTTGAATGACGTGTTTCCCCTTTAAAACGAATCAGAGAAAAGCTTTTCTTAGTGTTTCATCCAGAAATTGGAGGCTAGGCGTTAAATATGACCCTTTTTATGGATGAGCAGCTGTAAACCATAGGAATGGAAACTGAAGATTTATACACAGCAGTCTTTTTTAATAATAAAACCTTCCTTATGTCAGGCTTCTTTTTATTTCGGCTGCTCCTTTCCTCAGGTGTCATCACAGTGAACCAGCTCATACGAAGACTTGGCAATTGTTTTTACGCCGGATGGCCCTCCCTGACACAACCACAGACCACCGAGTTACCACAGCCCTCGGTGTGGAGCAGAAATCTAGGGGAGCAGATAGTGGGGGTTAAGGGTCTAACTCAAGGGCCCAGGGTGGGGCAAATGAGGGTAGAAACAGGTATGTGTTTCACCTATCCCACCCACATTTTGATGTTGTCGGTTCGTCTAACCACTGCACCACCACTCCCTAAGCAAATGGTCAAAACTAACGAGACCTTGCTTATGAAAACCTTATTAAGGAATAAATTCTAAATAATAGTCCTTTGAACTCAGTGGACGAGTTTTGCACAAAATTTAAAATTTTAAAACCAGATTTTGTTCTGATTTGGAATTACTGAGCTACTGGTATGATTAACATGTCAGAAATCTGAATGTCCACAAATAGTACGTCAGTTCTACATGTTTTTTGTTTGTTTGACACTTTAAAACCCTTTTAAAAACCTGTCAAAGGCGGCCGTATGGGTACATTCTACAGTTTTAAACATTCTATTTCCCCGCCCATAGGCCTTCCGCTGAAGATAATTTAATCAAGCTTCATATACTATACATATGTATTCCAGGTCTCTCTTGTAAATGAGTCCTTGAGGCTCAATGGGATTAACCTGCCTAAATAAAGGTCCAGCTCCAAGGTCAAGGTCACAAATCCAGGTCAAATTTAAAATGAAGTTTTCTTATTCGGACTTAATTTCTGATCCTCTCAAGATAATTAAACAAAACTTGATATGCATTTGTACTGCCACTAGGTAGTGTGTTATGTAATAATTTAATCACCCCAGCTTTAAAGTAAAGGTCACAAATCAAGGTCAGATATTGTACAAGGGGTTTGCTTATCCAGGCCATTGAGATATTTCTGTATAATAGTTTTTATCGATGGGCGCATGATATGTATGTTGTAATCTCTGGCAGACTTATGTATGGAATTGTATGGCAGCTCGGTGGTGCAGTGGTTAAAGCTGTCACCCATCAGCAAGAAGGTCACAGGTAGTGTCCAGGTCTGGAGTCCTGGGAATTTGCCTGTTCTCCCTGTGTGTGCATTTTTTTTTCTCCAGATGCTCCAGTCTCATTCCATAGACCAAAAATCATCAGTTTAGGTTAATTGGGTACTAACTGGTCACTAAGTGTGATTGAGAGTTGTCTCGTTCATCTTCATGTGTCCCTGTGATGGACTTTCAACCTGTCCAGGTGTCCCCTACCTCTCGCACTGTGACTCCTTAAGATATGGACCAGCTCCCGTTCACCTGGGAAGCAGAAGCTCAGGAGTTTCTGTATTTTGCTGCTAACCTGGGTTTTTCAGATCCTGAGTGGTAGAGCAGAGCCAACTCCTCACCTGTTCCTGATCCAGTGCTGATGAGGACTGCTGCCTTTAAGCACCTGTGCCCCAGTAGTTCAGCACTGGAACTTTGGGATCTTTTGGTTACATAGTGACAGCCCCTGCTGACATTGTCTTTATCTAAGAGACACTAACCCTAGATCCTTTGTGTATTTTCAAGCCCTGGCTTGTCGGTGTCCTCCAGTGGATTCTCCTAGTTCCTCGAGTTTCTTCAGTCCTGTAACCACTTGCGTCTGTGGCCTACAGCAAACAGCACTGGGTCAGTTTAACAGGTTTCCATCCTGCTGCTCTCCAACTAAACACTACCCACCTTTTCCCTTTGGCTCCTGGGAATCGCCACCCTCATCTCCACGCCGACCGCCACTTCTGGAACTTTAAGACAACAATATTAAAGTCTTTAGTGAACATCAAATCTCTCATCTCCTAGATACATGTGCTCATTTTCCTGCAGAACCATCCTGAGTCCACTGTCACTGCAAATAAACTTCACTTACCTTTCACCACCATGTTCTTTCTGTTTTTGTGACAGACACGGGTAAAGAAAATGAATGGATGGAAGGTTTTGGAAGGCTTTTGATTACATGCATATTTGGTAAAAAAAAATGATGACTAATATGTCCCTGGGTGGTAGGTCCTATTATATCACATTTGACACTTGCTCTTGTCAAGGGTGGATGCTTTTCCCCTCCTCTTCACTTTGCTTTACTCTGAAACTAATTTAGAGCCTCTTTTCTCCAAATCTTCCAAATCATAATTTTGCTATGGATTTGGTCAGTTGGTCCCTCAACGCAATTAATAAGTTCTTTGAAGAGAAGGCAGGCTTTAGGTGAGCCGATTTGCCCTATTGCCACGCACACAGCTGGATATCTCATCGACTTGGAAGACTTGATTATGTGTCTATCTCTGCTGTCAATTGTGGATGTTAAGGATGCATATGTAATTGGATTTATGATAACTGGTTTCCTGCTTTTTGGATTCAGCTGGTTCCTGGTTTATCAACAAACAAGGAAGTTGTCAGCAGCAAATTTGGCCCTGGTCAGGCTGCCTACCTCATGTGATGGCTTGGTTTGTGCCTCGAGCACCCAGATTCAAATGCTTTTGGCAGGCTGGATTAGATCTCTGGGAATACTCTCAGGTACGATCCAGTGGACATTTCGGAACTGAGAGGACCGGCACAGACTCGAGGTAGAAATAATCAGTAAAGTTCTGCCTGTCCCCAAAACCATTGTTTATCTGAATTCAGCCCCCTGACTGGCCTTGACAGGCCATCTTATCTGAATTCGCCTTGAAGCTTTGTAAACCTTGATGCTCTGCCCCTCCCTGCCACCAAGGAAGTCTACAGTCCAATCAGATAAGCCCAGCTGAATAAACATCCCATCATCAATTCAGGACATTTTGGATTCCACCTGAAGTCATCCTTGGCTGTCCTCGTCACCACGAGAGTGAACGGATCTCTCCAGAGGGAACTGTTTGAACTGAGTGAGTTACCACTCTTATTGGAACTCTTGCAGTGCCTCTGTGTGTTGTCTCTGGACATGCTCACCACCCTTACACCCACCCCCCCTGCGGAATGTCGGCGTCATTATGTGCTTGTGTGCGAGGTTTTTTTCATTTTCATGCTTTTAATCTTCAGACAAAGATTGAGCATGTTAGGATTCTTTTGCCTCCAAAACCTATGTTGTCACTTTCACCACTTATTGTCTGTCCAAACAGGTCTCACTTGTAAATGAGTCTTCGAGGCTCAATGTGATTTATCTTCGAGGCTCAATGTGATTTATCTGTTTAAATAAAGGTTGAATGAATGAATAGGAATAGTTCCCTATTCCACAGCAGGCTGGCTTGAAACACATCAATAAGGTGCAATTTATACAACAGATATTGATGGCAGGCCTCAGACTGTTTAAGTTTTTTGGATGAAAGACAAAACGTTTCATCCAAAAAGAATCTGTCCAGATGATGCAATTTAACTTTTTTGTGATCACTGATGAATAGAAGGGTTTTCTTCTTGGTGTTTTTATACAGTTAGCGTTGCTTTCAGTCCATGTTTCGCCCCTGAAACTAGAATACGTAGCTATGGAAAATTTAACATCTTGCCTATAAATAAAAAAAAATATGGATCATTAAAGGTTTGGTTTTAAGTAAAAATGTAAAATGGATCTAAATTAATTATCCTGTTCTTGGTCAGAATTGATATGAGCCAGGTCTTGTTTGGCACCAAAAACAGTCGCATGTTTTATTCATCATCGCTCAGAACCCTTGAAAGTCCTTGAAAGTTTCCTTCTGTGTAATTAACATAAAACCGTAACGATGAAGCCGTATTGAGTTGGTGAAACACGAGACCAATTTTTTTTTCACATCTTGTTCAGTTTGGCAGAGGGTCTCATTTTTAAAGATATTATGATTTTTGTCTGTTCTGCTAGAGAAGTGGATCTGTTCCCAGCGTGGGCGACTAAATTAAGAAGTAAAAGTTGCTGTGCACCTAAGCCAAATGTAAATTTCAAGTCGTAACATTTTCCATCTGTAAGAAGTAAAATAACTTTTCTTGGAAGCAGAGATTGGTTTACATGTTGGTGTCTGGTCAAATAAAAATACAGATTTGACGTTTAAAATAAAAAATAAAAAAAAAAGCTTGTTTGAGCTTTTTTTTTTTTTTTTGTCCTGTTAAGGTACACAAAATAAGCCAACCAATCGCAACATAAGAAAAACGACATTTTCATGGAAATAGCTCATTTTAAATGGTTTCAAAATGTTTCAAAACGTTTGCGAGGGTTTTCAGTTTTGGTCGCAGGACTTTGCTATTGCGTTGCTAAAAAATATTAATAATTTGCGCGTATATTAAAATGAACAAAAAAAGTTTATGAATGTCCATTATTTACTGTTCTAAGAGCTAAACTCATCCCAAAACATGATCTGAAGAATAAATAATTACCGTAATTTCCGGTGTGTTTTGTTTGCTATGCTTTGTTTTCACATGATTTGAACATACTTATACAGCTGCAGCTAATTTATGGTGTAATTTTATTTATTGATGGGCTAACAAGCTTCCTGCTAGCAAAAACGTTTAACTTATTATGCCCGGGCACTCACATGGCTGCCCAATACATGTCTGTCTTTGGGAGTGGGTCCTCATGACTCAATGAGACTACGTGTATATATAAATGTTAAAAAAAAAGGAAAAAAATCTGACCAATGAAATTACCGAACAAGTTACAGTTGAACCAATGAAACTGGGACGGAAGGAGAGAAACTGTGAGGATTCTATCTGAAGTCATCCTGTTTGTCACAGTGCCAAGTCACAAATGTTTAAAAGGAGGGTCCATGGACGCATTCCAGTCTACCTGCTGGCTGTGCTCGAGTGCTTGACCATTGAGATACTAAAATCTCCAAAGGAGATCCTGGAACAAGCAGGAAACACGGCTTGTGATGGCAGAAGGACCGGGATCATCCCCGGCATCTGCAACGGTCTGTCTGCAGTAACGAGTATCTTGGCAGGCTGCTGGGAGGAGTGGCCATCATTCTGGGAGGAGTTCTGCCCAGCATTCGGGCAACCCTGCAGCCCGAGGGATCTGAGAGTCCAGCGAAGTCCGGGTGGATGGATCGATGGATCTGCGGCCAGTTTCTTCTGATCCGCTGTGGGACGGACCTTTACAAGAGATCCTTCCTGCTTACAGCCATCAGTATCTATAACATCTCTTAATGAAATGAGGACAATGAGTTAAAATAACATTCAATTTCCCTTTGGAATTAATAAAGTATTGAATTGAATTTGTGTGTGTTACCAGTACGTATCTAATTAAAAGTAAAAAAAAAAAAACCTTTCTGTGTAAATATCTCATGTTACAACGAGAACACCCACGACTTATAGATAAGTGCGGCCTATATATGTTCCTTTTTTAAATTTCTATTTAGTGTGTGTGGCTTATATTCGGGTGCGCTCTATAGTCAAGAAATTACGGTAAACTAACAATCACGTTCATCATCCGGCTGTATTTACCAATTCAACATTCCTATTTTGTCTTTATCCACACCAAAATATTCAACAAGTTTATCTCTGATATAGCTCCAGATCTGGTTGTCCTATAGAGGTGAAGAAGATGGTCAGTTCTCAGAAGACATTAATGGATAGAAATAGAGATTACAGCGGAATCTGCGTTTGCATGATTAAAATGTTTGTAGAATGTTGTGGAACCAAAAGAAGTGGTGGTGTCAGTCATGCCAGGGGAAGGTGTGAAACGACCTACCCCCGTCCCTTGATAAACGTGTTTGTTGTGTTTGCCCGGTCAAACACGAATCCATCTTAACTTTGGTTCAGCTTGGTTTCACCTGAGGTCAGGCCGTGCCTGATAACACTGAGCCCTCACCTTCTTATCTCTGTTTAAATGACAACGGCCCCTTTCACTGTAAGGTGCATACCAAGCGTTCCCGTGAGCAGGATCTGGCCAAGTTTGATCAACACCGACACTTAAGGCGAGGTATTTCCATGACTGACGGTTATTGACTCGGCGATATGGTGATTTGTTTCTGCGCTGCGGCACAATTGATTAGCCATAAGGAAACTCAGGAGACGTTATTGGATTGCTATTCAGAAAGATTGAGTGTCAGTCTCCATCTGATTCCAAATCTCATCCATCTCCCTTTCACTCCACGACTTTCGCTTTTCAGAATAAATTAGTCATTTTCAATAACAACAGGCTGATGTGGAGGCGTCCCCTGTCCTCCATTTGATATTCTATATCCTGGCCTAAATAATGATGGATCCTCAGGTTTGTCCGACTCACCTGTCAGCCTGTTTCCTGTCCGTCACTGCCTCAACACTGCTTCGCCTGTCTTTCCTCCTTGTGTGCTGCCTGGTTCGAGTCTCTTGTTTGTGTTTGTTGAAATTAAAAAGGCACTCGATAGATTTGATGTGTGAAGATCTGTTTACCGATCAGCTTCTGTCTTGGAGAATAGTTTTTGTATTGCATTTTGTGCCTCACGGGAAACCACTGAAGTCGGGAGAATGTTATTTTCAGCTTGAATAAAGTCATTTTTAAGAATTTAATTGATCCCTCAAGTGTCACACGACTACAAACATTATATTTTGGAGTTCCTCTTAGTGTCTTAAATTACATCCCAACACGTTACGGCTGATTCCACAATATATTTTAAGGTGCATTGCCATGTCAGGCATTTGAGCCCATATAGCTGAACCCTCTCTCTCTGTGTGAAGAGTCAGAGTTGTCTTTCTTAAAGAGTTTTAAAGGAACCCACAAACTTGTTCGGTGTGACACTTTATGTATGAACTTTGTCAAGTCCTGCAAGTGGCGTTCACGTTCCTCAGTGTTTTATTCTCAGTGAGGGAGCGTGAGATTGACAGAAGGTTTGGTAAAGCTTCTACAGTATTGTGGACTCTGTGCAGGTCCATAGTGGAGAAGAGGGAGCTGAGATGTAAGAAGCTCTCTGTTTACAAGTCGGTCTATATATTAAGGATGCACGATATTATCGGTACGGTATCGGTATCGGCCGATATTAGCAATAAAGTTAAATATCGGGCATGTCATTCCATCAAAATAACTCACCGATATGAACGGCGCTGTATTTGTATGACTGTTCGAGTGTTGTCATTGTGTTAGAAAGAGTAAATGTCATGAATAAATTTGACATTAAACATAATCTAAGTTGAAGTGTTACATCATTTTCAGCCCCCTTTTTGACTTCAGCATTTGGTAGCAGGTCACACTGACAAAGACCATGCAGAATAATGTCGTATTTTAATTCCACAGCAGAGAATGCGATGTAGTCTCTGTAAGTAGGTCTAGTTAAAAAAATGGTATTGGTATTGGTTATCGGCCAAATATGTTTTAGCATATTGGCATATCAGCCAAAAATCCAATGTTGAAATCACCTGTCAGGACTTATTCTTCCCGGTTTTCATAATTTCTTTGTTAAATCCTAATTTAACCTCACTTGTCTAAAAATGCTAAGTCTGGTCCTCTGGACATTCAAAAAACAAAACAAAACAAAGCAAAAAAAAGTAGAAACGTTTCGTCTTTTGTCCGAAAGACTTCCTCAGTCTGAGATGCTGTATTCAGCTCAGTCTTATAAATAGCA
>JARVLU010000665.1:6821655-6835037 GCA_031762415.1 Simpsonichthys santanae
CCGGTTTAAGGCTGAATCGGTTTAAGGCTGAGCCGTTAGAACGGATCTCAGCCTTAAACCGAGGACTACCTGTACAGACAACAATTAAAAGCAATTAAAATTCAAATAGTGTTATAAAAACACTGTTGCTGTTAGCAGCATGGTCCTGTTAGCAGTGTGGTCCTATTAGCAGTGTGGTAATGTTAGTAGCATGGTCCTGTTAGCAGCACAATGCTGTTAGCATTGTGGTCCTGTTAGCAGCTCGGTCCTGTTAGCAGCGCAGTCCTGTTAGCAGTGTGATTCTGTTAGTAACGTGGTCCTGTTAGCAGCATGGTCCTATTAGCAGCACGGTCCTGTTAGCCATGTGATTCTGTTAGCAACACGGTCTTGTTAGTAGCACGGTCCTGTTAGCAGTGTGATTCTGTTAGCAATACAGTCCTGTTAGCAGCACGGTCCTGTTAACAGTGTGAATATTTTAGCAACACAGTCCTGTTAGCAGTGTGATCCTGTTAGCAGTGTGGTTCTGTTAGCAACACTCCTGTTAGCATTGTGGTCCTGTTAGCAGCATGGTCCTGTTAGCAGTGTGATCCTGTTAACAGTGCGGTCCTGTTAGCAGTGTGATTCTGTTAGCAACACGGTCCTTTTAGCAGCGTGGTCCTGTTAGCAGCGTGGTTCTGTATAGCAGTGTGATTATTTTAGCAACATGGTCCTATTAGCAGCTAGCAAATTAATAATTAATAAAATGACATGACACTAAGACATCAGTCACCAAGTTCAGTCCTGACGTCGCTCAGGTTAGCCGTTAGCCCATCGGTCCAGTCAGAATTAAACTCTTACTACCGAGGTTGTTCAAAGAGCTGTCTACAACAGGTGAGATATTTACTGTTCCACAAAACCTCACTTCAAAACAAACGGGGAGCGGGGTGGTGTGGGGGGTCTGAGCCGCTGTTTCAAAAGAACGTGCATGTCTTCCCTCAGAAAGTTTTTCTAGGAGCACTGACCTTAAGGAATGCACCTGGCCCGTCCAAAAAAAGGTGCCAGCGAGGCTACATGTCATTATGCAGCCGGTCGGTGGAGTTAGAGGTAAAAGAAACCACGGTGGGGGGCAGGGGGGGGGGCACATGGCTGGACGCTGGAGAGGCAGGCCTTTCTCAGCAGATTATTTTGGGTTCACTACTGTGTCATTACAGCCCCCACATCTTTATTTAGACCTGCTGATTGCAGGGCTGAGCTGAGGTGGGCCCTCCTCGTGGGGCTTTGGTTGTTTGATGTGTTTAAGGTGGAGTGGTGGTTGGGGGGAGGCGTGGGGGGGCGACTACAACCAGCACCCCTTTCTCTGATATTCCTCTACAACAGCCCCGGGAGAGCTTCCAGCCGTGACGACGTGTTTTATCTGAGCCTTATCTGTGAGGAGCTCGTATCTGTGGCATCTTTCTTCTTTGCAGGAGGGGGCTGGATGTTTGGGGGTGAGGTGGGGGGAGAGACAGAGGGGAGGGGAGGTGGGCGGAGCTTAGGCGCAGCGACTGTAACGCGATATCTGCTCGGCTCAAAAGAGCAAACACACGCGCTCCGGACCCACACGGAGCGCAGGACGCACGGAGCTCGCGCTGTTGGAGGAGTAACTGCTGAAGGAGGTGCGCGGCTCATTCTCCCGGACTTTCAGCTCGTGCAGGAGATCTGAGCATCGCGCGCGCTGGCGCATCTGGAAGTTTGCGCTCCATCGGTCCAAACGAATGGAAACTGGTTTTGGTTTTTGATGGCATGCGGCCGCGCAGAGTTCCCTCCCGCGGGGGTCTACTCTGAACAGCCCCACTTCTCGCTCCACGCGTGGATTTTGTCTTGAAGGAAACAAAAAATTGTCCTCAAGTCCGCCCCGGATCCAGGATGGATTTTGCGTCGCCTCTGGTTGGATTTTTATTATTTGTGGTTCTGAGGGTCGAAGGAGAAAACGGTAAGTTTGCTGGAACCAAAACAGCAGATTATTATTTTTAAAGCACTTTTTTTTAAATCCAGTTTGAAGAATTGAAATGATTGAACTGAGGATTTGAGTTCATCCAAACGCGCGTTTCCTCCAAATTGCGTCAATCGACTGTTTATGGTCTGTTCTAATTGGATCCAAACTGATTGCCTCGGATTGTTTGGTGGAGGAAATCTGAAGCCTCCTGTCCAGATTATAAACGGGAAGTACTGTATTAGGAAATGACAGCCACTTCCTGCGTTTCCCTTCATTTGTCCTATTCTTAACCAGTGATAAGCAAATCCAGGTTTTAGATGCGAAATGGGCTCAAAATACCAAATAATGTCCCACTTGTCTGTCTCCAACCAGCTCAGGATTTGACTTGATGCCGTCACTGTCTTCATGATTGCTCCCTGTTCTCAACAGCAGAAAAACCAAAAGCAGCTCCAGGCAGACTCTCAAGAGACCAAAAAAAAAAAAAAAAAAGACTACTCAGGCAGATTTCTGACCCCTTTGGTTCAGGATGGGCAGCTAAGGTTCAAACAGCCAAGCTGATCTTCTCACACAGAAATGAGCAGAATATGCTGATTTGGGAGCCTTGAAGCTGTTCTTCCAGGCCGAGAAGCGATGACCAACCCATCCATAGCTGTCTGCTCCAAGAAGTAAACAGTTGGGCTGTTTGTTATCCTCCACATGGTTTCAGTACCTTTTTCCACGTTTGGCTGCAGACAGTGTACACCATACCCAGGCATACGAAGTATACCCACTAGAAAAGCTTAAGAATTTCAGTATACAGTACTGTACTCGCTTTAAAGTGCCCAGTGTTGCATGACATATCATTAGGCACGTGCCATTGATACGTCAAATGCTTCTGTAATCTATCAGTATGCAACGCTTTGCTTTGATACTCTTTTATAAATTCTATAATGTTTTAAATGCAAAGCCATCTGTTGTGCAAAGTTTGTTTATTCAAATACTTGGAGAAATTAGGAAATGTTCATTATGCTTAAAAGTCAAAATAAATTGACAATTACATTGTTCTAACCAGTATACTTTGGTTTCTAAGCACAGTATACCCAGTACAAAAATGTAGACTACACACTGAAGCGCTTCTTGGTTTTTCACGGGGAGTAGGAGGATTTCAGAGGGGTTCATGATCCCACGATGACTGTTCAGGCCTGGCATGTATTTCATCCCAACCAGGCTTTTCTCCCCTTCCTGTTTGCACATGCTCCTGTTTTTTTAGCTGACTTAAAGAGTTCTGAGCGCAAGTGTTGGCTGCTCGTGCTCCCTGATCGGAGGCAGATGTGAGCCAGCGAGAAGCTCCAAACTCTCTCTTCGTGTCCTGCCAAGACACTGCAGCACATGTCGCTCCCCTCAAGAGCCACATCAGACGCCGGAGGGGGAGAGAAGAGAAGAGCGCCGGACAGAGCGAGGGGATGGAAGAGCGTGCCAGAAGGAGACGACGGCGGCTGCGAAGCAGGGAAAGCACAAAAGCAACACGACTCGGGAGGATTGTGCATCAAAGTGCAAGAGGAAAGGGCAACATCAAAGGCGTGCAGGGGTCGTGGACTTAAAACGGACCTGAGGAACGGATCGCATTAAGGGGGCTACAAGGCAACACTGTCTTCTAGTGGCACGGCTAATGTGGGGTGAAATCACAGCTCTGCACTCGAAGATATTGTATTCTGCTCATAAAAGTTGGGAGTTACGTCAGAAGTTTCTCCTTTTGATTTGCCGAAGCACAGAAGCAACAACCGAAGAGGTTATTTAAAATTAAAATAAAACCTTGGAACAGCCGCCCGAGGCTTCTGGTCTCAAGGTGGACGTTTGCCGTCAAGTCTTTTTTAATAGTGACTGACCACCGTCGTCCACTTGGAGCCGAGAATGACACGAGACAGCTCGGTGCGTCAGTTTGTTCGAACACTCAACTCAGACTGTATCGCAACACTTGGACCGGGCGACACGTGCATTAGTTTCCAGCTGTCGTAAGGATTCATATTCAGGCCATTGAGCAGTGGGTGGTATGAGCTTCCTCTGTTGCGTCTACGTCTTCCAGAGTTCTGATAATTCAGTCCAACTTTTAGCTCAGTGGTGAGCAAACTTCCTCATTTTTGACTCTTTTCTTGACGTTCTCCGTTCCCTCCCTCGGCTCCTTCGCCCTTTCATCTCCCGCGGACGTCCATCCGTCAATCCTTTTGCATTATGTCTGCCTTTTGATCTCGAGTGGCCTCAGAGGCTTCGGCTGCCAAAACAAGGTCACCTATTGGCATTCATAGCCAAAGACGAGCCAAGCGTTCGGTTCCGCACCAGTCAGGTCAGGTATGAAAGTTGCGGGTGTCTGCAAGATGAAGCCCTGAAATGGGACGCCCAACGCAGGGTGACACCCCCCCAAATAAATAAAACAGAACTCAAGCTTTCAGTCTTTAATCACATCAAATAGAGCAGAGTTATTCAACTACATAGCTCAGGGGGAGGGGGGCACAGTTACTGAAAGCCAAGAGCACTGGGGTCGAACATCCAGCAGTTGTTCCCATTAAGGTTGTTTAACGATTTAAAATCATGTTTTATTTAAAAATGAACCCATTGGTGGGCCGAACTGAGCACACCCGCGGGCCTGATTTGGTCCCTGGTCCATCAGTTGAATAACCCTGGGGTAGCGTCTTAACTGGAGCTCAGGGATGGATTTCGACTTTCTGAAGGGGCACTAAGTGTTTTTAAATGTAATTTAGGGATGATTTGAAAGCAGGGTTGAAGAATGTCAAGACAAGTGTGGGATCATGATGTCATAGTCCAGGGGTTCCGAACCATGGTCCTTGAGGAACGCCATCCTACATACCTGATTTAGATGAATGGGTGATTAACAGGCCTTCTAAGTTACTAAACTGGGTGTGTTAACTCAGAGAAACTACTAAAAAATGCAGAATGGTGTTCCTCAAGGACCACTGTTGGGAACCACTGCAGGTATCAACCTCCCTGCATCTGTTATCTCCATTGATCCATCGGTTCATTGATCAGGCCAGCCATCTTTGTTCATTTAGCCGATTAGCATGAGCCTCTTATCCTGTTAGGGAGGGAGGGGCAGGAAAGAGGAGACGCAGGGAGGTGAAAGAGGATTTGAGGGTTTTATCTGTTGCTCATGTGGCTTTGGTTGGCTCCTTAAAGGTCCTTTAAACTCACTGTTTAACAAAAAGCTCTTTCTGAAGGGCTGCTTACTGCAAATTTCCTTTTAATTTAATCCATTAGTCTTTGAATTCAAAACAAAGACTGGCTTTGATGCAGCTTTATTATCCAGCATTTTATCAGTTTTCCAACACGCTGCTTTTGACTGTAAATCGTAGCGTTACCTCTGGATTTGTTCATACTTATTTTTTCCATCTCGTTTTTGTTTTTCCCTTCACGGAGACCCTGAGGTGTAAAGAGCAACGTGCAATGAAACCCAACATCAGAACGAGAAGCTGACGTTTGACGGAATGAGACAGGAAACACACAAAATAATTTTATTCCTTAAAACATAACCAAAAAACACTTTTAAAAAAGTTTCTTAAGAGAACGATTTATAAGTGCGGTTTTTGACATTTTGTAAAATGTATTGTTTTTCACTGTAGTAGTTTTTGTCTTTTAAAGGTTTCTATCAAAAAACACCACCCTTGTTTACGAGTTCAACACTGGGCTCACCAAAAACACTTCTACTTTCTCAGTGGTTAAAGTCTCAAAATATTAAAAACAAAGACTAATTTGTTTATTGTATTCCTCTTTTAATTATTTAGACTAAATGGCAGAAGCCCCTCTGGAACGAACAACTCACCTGCGCTGGTCCTTTAGGTCGTCAGTGGGGCTAAAGTCGAAACTGTTGTCATGTCATTCCATTCTTTTTTCTCCGTTGATTGTTTGGGGTTGTTTTTTGGATTGTATGATTGAAATCTGAAGAAAACAATACATATTAGCCTTGTAACAATTTATTGAATTACCAAGCGGGGGCTCCAGTAGCATGTGGAAGAACCATACAAAGCCACAACAGCCTGGCTCCTCCTCATGTTGCTTGCCAGCTTGGTCACATACTGATGTAGGATGGCATCCCATTCTTCAACCAGCATTTGTGTCAATTTAGTCATTGTGGTTGGGGTAGCCCCTCTGGAACGAACAACCCACTTGAGCTGGTCCTTTAGGTCGTCAGTGGGGCTAAAGTCGGGACTGTTGCCAGGTCATACTATTCATTCTTCTCCACTGATTTGTTTGAGGTTGTTTTTTTGGTTTGTTTTGTTTTTTTGTTCCGGGGGGGATTGGATGATTGAAACTTCAAGAAAACAAGATTAACCTTTTAACAATTTATTCAGTTATCAAGCAGAGATCTCAGTAGCATGTGGAAGAACCATACACAGCCACAAAAACCTAGCTCCTAATGCTCCAACCCTAAATCATGGTAGTAGTCTCTGATCAACCCCACTTTGCACAGGAGTGTGTATCATCTTGGAGGCTGGAGCTTGAGCTTTGCTGTTGTGTTCCTTGATGTAACTGTGGCTCACTTTGGATTTTTATTTATAAACAAAAACATTCACCCTGATCTCCTAATTTGACTCCAAATACACGTCGTCTCACCTTAGTAGGTCGTTAATGAACGCAACAGTCAACGTGATTCCTCAGTCCACTTCCTGCTCCTCTCTTCTGGTCCAGTCCAGCTGAGCATGGCCCACTCTCCCCTCTTATTTCCTCACTCTGAGTGATAGCACTTTTTAATTAAGGTGGCAGCGGCGAGGCAACACCGGCACTAGACGCAGGGGATGATGAAGGGCTTTATCAGCCCCTCTCCTCAGACTGGCAGCTTATCCCAGAGTGTGGCGCCATGCTTCCCCGATAAGGCGGCTAATAGAAATGAGAGCATGAATTTTCACAAACTTCTTAGGACACGAGCTAAGACATGCAGACATATGCACATTTTCTTGATATAATAACGATTAAAAAAATGTCAGCGTTTTTTTTTTTTTTTTTTCCTGCAAAGACACATCTACGAGTTTGGATTGATCTGGGAATGGTGAGAAAATGAGCAAACTTTACTTGTTTAATGATAAAATCAGCGCTATAAATGATTTTTAAGATTAGCTTAGACAACCATAGCATTTCTACTTTGGTTCTTGATGGCACTTTTGATACATCTGATCAAATTTATCAGTTTCAGCTTGGGATTTGGACACGATCGGCATTGCACAATGGCTTCAACTCAGTTTCTTTAAATAGCACCAATTCACAACAGATGTCATCTCACTGTACAAAACATTCATATATATTAAAAATGTATGTTAGTGAAAGTAATCTGTCCAAAGAAGACAGCAGATTGCGTCAATTCGTTGCAACAATGGTGACAGCAGGAAGGAAAAACTCACTTTAAACAGGAAGAAACCTCCAGCAGATTACTTCCTGGTTAAAGGGAGTTCTAAATGAGTCTTTCTGATCCCCAACTATTTAATTTGTATTTGCTCCAACTTAGGTCTACAGACAACACACATATGCAGATGATACCCGGTTGTACACCTTTTTACCTTTGGTATAGAAATTGTTTCACTGATGTTATTATTTTTCAACAAACACGTAAAGCTTCTTTAGCTTGTTAGCATGTTAGCAACATATGTTCTCAGCTTTTTCGCGAGTCGCAGAGGCTTGCAGTCTTGAATTTTGTACATTTGTGCAAAAAAATCTTCTCAAGGAAATCACACATTTTTTTCCTGCGTTTCTCAAACCCTTTTTGGGCTAAAGCCCCAAATGTCAAAAGCATACAGTATATGTATATATACATTTTTTTTAAGGGCACATCTATTTTCAGTTTGATAGCATACTTGAGTAGATTAAACCATAAACATGGGGTTGGCTACCAAAGAGGACCAAGGTAATTATGACTTAAGTGATCAACGGTCTAGAATAGTTTTACAAAAAATACAAAATAAAAAAATCGGCTACACAAAACGTGGCTCACTGGTTGCAGTCACTCAGACTTCAATCACTGCAACACCAAAAAAATACAGTATTTTCTGCTGTACAAGTCAATCTGGCATATAAGTCACATCGGTCCAAAAATGTCTCATAACGTGGAAAAAGACGAATAAGTCGCTTCACTGTATAAGTCACATTTATTATGGGTCACTGCTGACCCCCGGGAAACGTTGGCCGGTCTTGGGGGTGCACCGATTGCAGTTTTCTGGCAGATCACCTGATTTTGTTTTATAAGCGGCACTGTCAGGTGTTATAAGGTCACAATGCACCTTCAATTTTCCAATTTTATTTTGTTGAAAAACATACCCTTGAACAATATCCTAGAAACGATACAAACTTGTTTTAACTGGCCATGAGGTAGTGCTTTGAAATATTAATAAAATTCAGGCATTTGTTCTTAAAACTAAAATAAAAATCGGTTTCTCATGCAAGTATCAACCAATTTCCCAAAATGCACACTTAGACAGTGTTGTACCAAAAATCGACTGACTGGCTGCCAAATGGTGGCTGCGGGAGTGTGCCCGGGAGGACTTTAACAAGAATTAACAAGATTAACACTTTAAAACAATTATTTGTTTGCTTGACATTATAGCAAAGGTGTGTCTCAGTTGAACCTTTACTTAATAAATGCACTTTGATGGATGGATGGATGGATGGATGGATGTATGGACAGACAGATGGACACAGGGTTGGATCCCATGGGCAGACTGCGTGGACCCGACCCGTTTACAAACGTTCTTTCTGCTTCTCGATTACCGTTTTGGGCTGCAGTTTGTAATCTGAAAAATAGGATTTTCTGTTGGGGGGGAATTTTACGTGTAAGTTTTTCTCAGTTGTCTCTGTAAACGTGTGTGCGCGGGTGGTCGGGGTGGGGTAGTTGGGTAGAAGAACAACATATAAAAGCCTAGAGAGCCCTCTAGCCACTGCAACTAGTATTGTTTACTGGTTCATGTCTGTAAATGAATATTTCAAATGTCAGTCAAAAATTAGGTTATAAATATAAACCGCAGGACTTGCAAATTTATGCAAAAAAAAGTGCGACTGATAGGCTGGAAATTACAGTACCTGCTTTTTAAAACTGGTCACAGTTAGTAGCCAGCTGTTTTCAGCAGTTGCAGCTGGGTGAGATACTACCCACAGACCGTCGAGCAAAAGAAAATAAAAACCGGTTGCATTACGCTCTTTTTCTGGTCGCGTCTTCCACAAAGAGCTCAGGACTTCTTCAGCAATGCATTGCTTTCCTTTTCTACGAGTTTATTCAGCGAATGTACTTTGATGTTTTACCATCGTTTTTATTTCTAAGCACACGGAGTTTCCTGTGGCCCAGACTCGACCTTACAGTCAGCTAAAAGTACGAACTCTTAACTGCGTTTCAGACGCATAAATGAGGTTACTCTGTTAGATTGTATTTGCTGCAGGCAGATATTGTTCTCTTCATGTAAGTTTTGGTTTCCACACTGTAAAAAAAGATCTTTGCAGCACTTGTTTGTAGACGGATGGGCTGCACTATAAGAAGAGTTGGTGTAGTGCATGACCCATACACTCCACTACTACAAAACACATGTGTTCATGCAGGGTTTTTATGCTAACAGAGCTGTGGACGTACATGTCATGCGTTTGAGATGTCTTGTTGCCACATGGACGTGTATGTGTGGGGGGTGGGGGTGTCAGGGCCTACAGGGGGCTGCGGTGGCTCAGTCATGTCTTAATAAGGCTCGTCAGGCTCTTTACTTCTTCCTCACCATTTTTTCTCCCTCCTGTCACTCATCCGTCCTCTTCCTCACACTCTCCTGTGATTATCTACCTTCATTCTGACTCGACCCGTCTTTCATCCCTCTTCCTCCTTCCATTTTTCCTCCTCGCTGTAATCCCCCTCCCGTCCTCCTCGTCCTCCTTGGAGGCCACTGAATGGGCAGCTCAGAGGAGGGAAAGTGTCGAGGCTGCAGGATTTCTTCCCAAAGGGCTTAATCTGCCGAGGCGCTGCGCGTCGATAGCCTCCTGCACACCTCTCCCCCAACAACTGTCTGTCTGCTCAGCCCCAGCAGATAAAGAGACGTTTCTCTCACGCGGTGTGCGTCTGTCTTTCCCATCCCATCCAGCTCGCCGTTTTCCCCCCCACCTCAGCCGACCCCTGTGATTGACAGGCATCTCAAAGATGTGCGTGGGCGGCCGCTCAAATGTGCAGCTTCGTTCATTTGTACCTGAACTCGTCGTGCAGCGGTATGCGTGTAGGTGGGGAGGCAAAGTCACCCGCATGGAAACCGCCCGGCTCGTATGGCGAGCGTGGGCGTCGCTCCTCTCCGGTAACGGAGTAAGGAAGCCATCGCAGCTCCATCAAATGTCAGGGAATCTTAAGTGTGCCTTTTAAAGAACAATAGGCGGTGAAAATGCCAACACTTGAAGGGTCTATTACGCCCCAAGCCTTTGGTGCTTGTTTCTTTTTCCTTTATTGAAGCTTTCCCAGAACTCTGGATGAAACTGGCAAAAGAAATATCAACCCTTTCATGTCCAGGACAGAGTCGATCAATTCTGTGTCTGAGTGGTTAAGTCTTGTGCATTTTTAATGCAGATGCTGTGTGTGAGATGGATTTTTCTCACCAGCTGCACGATTCTGTGAAGATGTTCGTTCAATATAACATTCATTAGATTTTGGGATCCCCCTGGAGCATCAGCACACACACAAACACGCTTCCATATACAGTGTTGCCACAACAAAAGGCAATAAAGACCTGCAGTGCGTGTGACATCGTTTTGCACGCTCAGACTTCACGTGTGTGTTGTTTTTGCGCTTGAGTTTCTGCATTTGGCGTGTTTGCGGGAGATAACGGCAAGAACGAAAGCTGCTGCAGCCATCGGGGTGCGTACGGAGAATGGGGTCTTTGTTGCGGCGTTAGCCTCTCATTATCGAATCGGGGTGACCCCTCGGAACCCCCGCTAGACAGGCCGTCTGCGTGTCACTTCCTGTCTGAGGCTTGCGGAGCGACGCCATTGGCAGACTATTGTTCCTGGGAGAGCACGATAGGATCAGGGAATGTGTCCTAATGTTTGCAGATTGGCTTGCTGGAGCAACAATTACACTTGGAGGAACGCTCCCTGTGGAGAAGCGAGGAGATAAGAGCCTGGGTGCAGAAGAGGGTGAAAAAGGATGTGTGTGTGTGTGTGGCAAGCGAACAATGATGATCTTTTTGTTTTAATAGCTTACCCACGTGGCCCTGTTCGCATTGACAACCCACAGCGGAGAAGTTTTTCCAATTTCCGTCTAACTGATGGTCTAAATTGCTTCTTTTGTTTTAGCCTTCAGTTGTTGCTCATCATGTAAAGAAAGGAGCTTCTGATGTGCAGTTACAGGGTTTTTGCAGCAATTTTATCTGGTTTAATGAAATTCTTTTGCCTGTTAGCAAAATATACCATGAACTAGTGGTTCATATCCCAATTCCAGCCTTAAGTACTCATTCTTGTACACTTTAAAACACCCCAAAGACTTCAGACCAGTTAATTACTTGGTAGTAACTTCAGTACCTGTACTCTGTCTGAAAGCATCTAGCATCAGACTATGAATCCTTGAAAGTAATCATTGGATGTTTATCTACTGTATCCTGATTCATGCTCAGTAATCCAGGTAGAAAGATCCAGCAAAGTTGTCATGTCCTCTGAACAGTTTCTTTTTGTTGAAACCGTTCGTCTCTCATCCAGAATACTTGTTTAGTCTGAGGAGCCGCAACAAACTCAGTCTTATAAATAGTACCTTCTCATAGTGGGTCAACCAGTTTGATGGAGCTCAGGTGGTTTCTGTAGTCCAGAAGACCTGATTTACCTTTGTTGGATTTTTCTACCTGGATTATTGAGCATGAATCAGGAAACGGTAGATATACTTCCAATGATTACTTTCAAGGGTTCATCGTCTGATACTAGATGTTTTCAGGCAAATTACAGGTACTAAAGTTTGGGTACCTGCCGATACCAAGTAGTTAACGAGTTAGTACTTAAACATTACCTAGTGGCTTTACAAACAGACAGTGTGCTGTTATAAAAAAACATCACCTGTACTTATCTTACAATACTGTATCTCCAAACTTTAGATATTTTTTTAGTTTTTGACCTCCGTTAATTGCAAAGTGGAAGAGGAAATCATTTTTGTGTTGCACGTTAGCTTAGCGCTACATTAGTAGCATTTTTTTGCTAGCATGTCTGTACTCCGCGCCGCTAGTTTAGCATACTACGTCAGTGCCGATAGTTGCCAACAAGGTGGGAGAGGGGGTGATGGACATTCAGTAGGCAGGGCGCTCGGTTCTGTTGACAGGTCGGGGCGCCCTCCTTGGACAACAGTAGGAGAAACACTGCACTATGAGGAGGTGCTATTTATAAGACTGAATTTGTTGCGGCTCCTCGGACTGATGAAGTGTTTTGGATGAAAGACAAAACATTTCAACAAAAAGAAACTGTCCACTACACATCAGATTTATTTTTTAGAGTTGACCCCATTCAAGCTGGTTGCCGCAGATAATTGAGCTCAGCAAACACATAAATGGCTGTAAATTAATCAGTTTTGTAAATATCCTGCAAAGTTAGGTGTGGTAGTAGCTGAAAGTTGTCCTCAGCATGAGCAGCATCTGAATATCACTCGTAGCATTTACAGGATTTGACCCAAAAGGTTAAATGGTGAGATGATCGGGCATGAAAGGTGGCAGGTGATACGCATTCATTCAAGGAACGCTATGTCTTTAGGTTAATGCTGAATAACCTCCATACCCAACTTGGTATTTAATTTCTGTTTTATTTATTTATTTTGTACTACAGTTCCAAGCTGCGGAGGCTTTCTGGATGCGAGCAAAGCCGGTTACATCACCTCCCCTGGCTATCCTCTGGAGTACCCTCCCCACCAAAACTGCCACTGGATCATAAAGGCGCCGGAGCCCTCGCAGCGCATCGTCCTCAACTTCAACCCCCACTTCGAGATCGAGAGGCTCGACTGCAAGTAAGACGGGAGCGGTGGAGTCCACTCTCTGACTTGTTGCTCAGTCTGAGTGATGATTTGTGCTGACACTTTTATTAGCTTCCTGTAAATCAGCCATTTCCATTGAAGTTGGTTTTATACGCTCGTGACTGTCGAGTTGTGGTTTGGGTTGGTTGTATCATTTCCACATTCTGACCACAACAGGTCTGAAAAAGCTTTTTTTTTTCTTTGTCGCATCATTGTTACCCTGGCTGTTGCACCACACTGTGTTTTAAAGTCCTCTTCAGATTGTTTACCGGGTTAAATTCAAGGCCATGATGCTACAGCAAAAAACAGACATTTTAGAGAAACGTTTGTTCATTTCAAGTTTGGAAATAAGGATACATGTGTTTTTCATGTTAGTTAATCTGATGATTGAGCCCAAAAAATACACAATGATCCTGAAAATATCTGTTTGGATAAAGGTGTTGCAACAATTATATGTGAAGAGGACGTGTCTCTTCTCTG
>JARVLU010000665.1:6838566-6860718 GCA_031762415.1 Simpsonichthys santanae
TGCTTTATCACATTCATACACTGATGGGACACACATCGGAGGCAACGAGGGGTTCAGTGTCTTGCCCAGGGACACTTTGGCATGCGACTGCTGGTGGATTCAAACCCCCCCAACTCTTGCTTTGGAGGACGACTGCTCTAACCACTCAGCCACAGCCGCTCTTCAAATGTACTACACTTTTTGATCAAATATGTCAAAACATACTATACAATGCTGTAAAATGTATAATACGTGATGCAAAAAAACTATACAATATAATATGTTGGTATATGGTGCCATACAATGCTGTATACAAACAATACGTTGAATTTGTTCACTTTGGGGAAATGTTATGAACTCATTCCTGTTGTAATAGCTGCCTTCTCAAAATAAATAAACCTTTAAAGCACAAAACAAACATAAACCAGCAGTAAGAAATCCTGAACCATCACTGTTTTTAGAGATGCACAAATATACGTGCAAAAAGTTCTAAATATTCTGCATTTCATGAAAAATCCTCGTCCCTTGAAAATGACTGCAGAAGCACGCCCCGTTTCTAGATGTCCCCCCTCCCTCCAGCCTGTGTAACGCTTTTTCTCGGGTCTATCCAAGTCATGCAGCCTGCTTCCTTCTTTCTGCCTGTGCGATTAGCCATGACAGTGGGAGCAGAGCAGACTTTTGCATGTTTTCACGCTCCTCCTTGAGGTTAGAGGCGAGGAGAGCCAGAGAGGCTGCAGAGGTGGAGGCTTCAGCTTTTCAGTCTGGCCTGAAAATCTGCATGACAGCCGGGATTAGAGAGACTGCAGCAGAGCAAACTGGAGCCGTGTTACCTGACAGACGCAGAGCTGCGTGGTGTAGACTGCTGATGGGGGGGTGCACAAAACACACTCGGAAAGATTGAAAATAAACGTGTTTTTGGTGGATATGCTTAGAAACACCCTTAATGATGCAAACTGACAGTGTATAAGTGCTCATCTGCGATTAGAACCCCTCCCTGGGCTTAGAGACCCCTCATAAAGGGTGAGAAAAATGCTTGGTCAGCCCCGGCATGTGTTCAAAACTCCCCGGCCAGCTGCTGGTTTTCCTCAGCAGCAGTCAGCACTCGGACACGGCCGAGCAGCGGCTCTGCTGCAGCAATCAAATCTGCAGCCTCGTGCAAGCGCTCCGTGTCTGAGGTGGCACTTTAATTCAGGATTTCATTTCAGGGGGAGTCCAGTTGTGTGCCAAATAGCTCTTACCTCTAGGCTGCCAGCCGATTGATGTGAAGTAAATGTAATAAAGCCTAGATGAAATATCAGGCCCATATCTCTAATGCAATCTGCCATCGCCGAGCCCCAGGATGCTACCCGCTGATACACCAGGATATACTGAGGAAGGGAGGAAGGAAGAGCTCGAGGTGGAGACGATTCTTCTTCCCTCTCCTTTTTATCGTCTTCCTCCCTCCATCCCTCTTGAACACGTGCTTTCTCCCTTTATTTATCCTCTTCTATTTTCTAGCCCAAGGAGGATCTGTTTTAATTTTGCACGCTCGAATTAAACATTGAAAGAGGCGGAATCACGGAGAGCGACAGCCACCCACACACAAGCGCATACAAGATCCATTCCTTCCACCTTTGAGTTTTTTTTTAATTTCCTCTCCTTTATTTGGTTATTTGTTACTGAGCTCAGCCTGAGGTGGGAAGGTTTCATGATATAACTTCATAACTTTGTGTGCACACGCGTTCAGGCGCATACAAACACGTATAAAGCTGCAAATGCACTTGTCCTGTGATAAGACATGACTCTGTTTGCAGGAGTGCATGTTTCTCATACCCAAGAGGGGGCAGAAGGGTGTGGGATCAATGCCTGTATTCTGCTTGTAATGGGAAATCTATAGATGATCAGTAAGATCCAGAGAGAACGCCTGAGAGGAAGGTCTGAGGAAGAGAAGTGTGATTAGGGATGGTTCAGGGTGAAAGGAGAGACAGATGAGTTCCCTGAGGTCACGGCTGAAGGGAGTTGTTCAGCAGCTGATCTGTCGATATCTGGCACTTGGCCTACATTTAGGACGGAACTGCGGTCATCAGCACTCAGCGGTCACAGCACTTTCAGGCACAGAATGATGATGGAATAACTGCATGGTACCAGCCATATATTCAAAGGCTTGAATAGAATAAATGTCTCGTGACGCCCACGGACAGCGCAGTAGTGAATGCAAATCGTCCACTGTTCATCAACTCAGTGGTCTCATCATCAATTTGAAACTGACTCAAGGAGTTCACCAAGGCTCAGTTTTAGGACTTTTGATGTTTACATCAACGATGTGAAGCAGGATGTCCCTGATGCATCTTTATGCTGATGATATAGTTGTTTTTCTTGCTGAATAGGACCAGCAACAAGACCTAAAGCTTTCCAATTTAATACCACTAAAATATCTTATTTTAAGAAATATTTTTCCAAATACAGTAACAACTGGAAACGTGTCCCTGTCTTTTGGGTTTTACTCTCATTTTAGTGGATGCTAACATTTAGTTGCAGATTTTAATTCCTGTTTTTATTTTCTGTTTGCTTAAAGCGGGTTTCTTTTTAAAAATGCGTGCCTGTATCTCATTGACATTATATGTATTGGTGAAGTAGCAGTCCATGAAGGAATGCTTGCCACCCACTGCATTGCATCCCCCATCTGTGAATAAAGATTTTGTGCAATTTGTTGTCCCCTGTCACATAGTGAAGATGGAATTTGGAAACACTCCACCTGCTGTCTCGTTAGCTGGAAAACTTGTGACATTCTGACTTCCGTTTTGGTGTATAGCTGCATCTAGGCATAAGAAAGGCCGATATCGAGAATTGGGTTGTCGAGTCAATATCAAAGATGACCACCGCCAAATAAATATTTAAACTGACCACCCCAATCATTTCAGGAAACTTTGCTTTCTAGTTTTCATATTGCTTTAAAATATAGTTTCCTGAAATGACTGGGGTGAGTGAAGATTAATCTATAGTAGCCAATGCTTCCATTGGTCACCCCCTGGCTTCACCATTGATGGAGGTGGATATAATGAATCCATCCACTCGCCAGGATCTGCACTCTGCCCTGTCTCAAACAAGAAAATAAACGAAAACCTACCCTATTTTTCTCCACAGTGTAACTCCTCCCTACTTGAAAATCTTGCACTGAAACCATTAAGGTTTACTCTAATTACCTGTTAGGTTCCAGTCCTGAAAAACACTTGTCTCAAAAACTACAAACATTCACTATTCAAACCTCTCGGGGTGCCTTTGGCGTATTGCTTACTAGTTTGTGTTGGGGATGCTTCCTAGCTACTACTGCACCAACGTTTAGCCCAATATCTGTTAACCTGGCTGTTCTACCCATGCTTATTTTTTGTTAAGGTTGATTAGCCGTGGCAGCCATCTTGAATAGGATAGACTCCACAAGTTGAAGAGTTGCAGGTGTACATCCGTTGATCACTTTCCTAGAGTTTCATTCAAATCTTTCCACTGCTTCATGAGGTATTTTGCAAACACGTACAGGCAATTATATGTCACTCTCTTTTCATGGCAGCGGGTGATTAAAACAGTAAAAATAAATAAAACTGGGATATATTTGTTGCCACAGTTCAGTTAAGCCACATCCATCAGGATCAGCAGGGGTCAAGGCTTCAGCTCAGACAGCATTTATAGACTGAAGTTTCAGATCGATGCGGTGCTAGAAGGTCTGGGGCCGAGCTGATATGGCCTGCGGTCAGCGGTTATGCCCCAGCCATCTGTAAATATGAATCTGTGATGGACAGTAGAAGAGCGCAGTGAGGCATGAGACGAATGGGAGAAGTGCTGTTTGTTTGGGGGCTAGATTGAAGATGGCAGGCCCTGCTGATCTGCTGGGATTTCGCTCGCAGTGTCTAGTTAATATTTCAGAGGCACTTATGGTTTATTAGAGTCCCCTTTGAGGATGGGAGGAGTTGGGCGTACGCTTAGAAATGTGAATAACCGTGTCAGCTGCACAGACTCTGCTTTCCTTAATTTCTGCTTCTGTAAATCACCAAGAGGGAGACGTTGAAGTGACACTTCATTGTTTACCAGATTGGGATTTTGTGGGTTTCTGTGCTCTAAAAGTGAGAAACAAGGAAGGGGGTGGGGGGGAGACAAAGAAGCAGCAAAGAGGAAAATCATCTAAGCTGGAAGCCCCAAGTGTCTGAAAGCAGCCAAGTTTGACTAACCCATATTCAAGAACAGCTGTTGCTTTGTTATCTGCACAAATGAAATAAATCACACAGCAACTAAAGTCCTGGAAAAAAAACTGAGTTCTTCTTTTGCTGCAATTTTCAAATTCTCAATGACGTCTTTATGCATTTGTGTGGGTATTTAGATGAGGCTAAATAAAACCTTCTAGAGAATATGAACTTGTTGATTTTTACAGAAAATACAAAAGGTCAAAAAAGAGCGCATCTGTTACTTATCGCTAAATCGGCAGGTGTTTATTGGACAGATGTTGACCTAGAGCTCATAAGGTCACAAAGACTTGTTTGAGAGAACTACAGATGTGGATGAATTTGGTGTCTACACCCTGAACTTGTGTTTGGGAAGGTGCTGCTGGCTGCAGGATGTGTCCCTGGTTGCTTGCAAACAGCAAAGGTGTGAAAGGCAATTAGTCGCCTTGACGAAGGGGCGCTGTGATATATGAGCGCAGAGGAAGAGGAGACATGTCTGGACCAGTGCAGAATTACAGACCCTTGAGGGTTTTTAGTTTCCTTAACCCCTCTCCCTGTGCTGCAGCTATTCCCTAATGGGGAAATGAGGGAGGGTGAAGCTATGGCTCCCTGAACATTGGACAGGTTATGTAGACAGAAAGATGGGGAAAGGTGAACGGTTGGTCTCAGACAGAAAACAGTCTGATTCATCTGTCTGCTTTATTTCTCCGATGTGTGCCGGTGCGCATGTGCAGGAGACGTATGTGCAATGCCCTGGAATGCGTTCAAATGTGCGCTCGAGACAGGCAGACAGTGGGACTCTCGCACGTCAGGCCCTCATGCATGTATTCATCAGAGCCTGGGGAGAGGCTGAGCGAACAGGTCAATAATCACATCTGAGGAACACTCACTCACTGACGCTAATCCACGACAGGAGAGAGGCAGACAGAAAGAAGGATAAAGACCCACTCCAAAATCAATTAAAACCTAATTAGGCTCTCAGCTCTTTCACGGGCCTTTTATCCTTGGTGTTGGAGATACGGCGCCGGGTGTGTATGTGCACGCCTGCATTTGCCCTGCATCTCTGTGTGTTTGTTGGCGCATTCTTGAATGTTGCATGTGTAAGTTTCAGCCTTAAGCAGGCGTACTTAGGGACGGCAGTGGCTCTCACAGACTCACTGTGGCACTAAAGCTTTTACGATCGCCTCTGTAATGCAGGATTACAAGCAAGACATGCACAAGAGTATTGGACATCAGCTTCCTTACTCAGCAGCATTAGAGCGATTCAGGATCAACCTTCAAGTGCCTTAACTGAAGAGTTATTGAGGTCTTGTCATGAATAAAACCAATATGTTGATTGCAGTCTGAGCCCAAGTTGATTCAGTATTTCATTGTGTAAAGATTAGAAACCTGTGTGTGGGTCAGTATGGTCTAATTTCTGTTGCCCGAATCAGTGGACACCTCTTGAGAGACCATTAATGAATGGTCTCACCATTCATTAATACTTTTAGGATTATCATATTTGAATGTACTCCTTTTGCCAATAAAGCCAAGAATCTTCTACATCTCCATGAAGGTGCCCAAAGTTTTCCATTGGTGCTAAATTTAAGTGGTACCAGAGAAAATATTATTTTATGGAATGGGACATCACTTTGCAGCACTGTGGCGCATTTGGTTGAGCTGCCGCCTCTCAGCAAGGAAGTCGCTGGATCGCATCCCGCCACGGGGTCATTCTGGGTGGAGTTTGCATGTTATTTCCGTACATGTATGGGTTTTCTCCGGGTACTCCGGTTTCCTCCCACAGACCAAAAACATGTATGTTAGGCTGATTGGTAACTCTAGGTGAGAGTGAGAGAGCAAATGGTTGTTTGTCTCATTTGTCGCGATGTGTCCAAGGGATTGACTGGAGACCTGTCCAGGGTGTCCCCCACCTCTCGCACAGTAATAGCTGACATGGGCACCAGTGACCCTCGTGACCCAACAAGGAAGACATGGGTAAAGAGGATGAACGGATGAATGGATAGATGGATGAATGGATAGATGGATGGATGATTAGATGGATGGAATGGAACATCCCTTCAAGAACCAAATGCTTCCATTATCAGTACAGTACTTCCTTACCTATAAACCAGGGGTATCAAACGCTGTTAGAAAAGGGTCCAAAATATAAAACATCTCAAATCGAGGGCCATTTTCACTCTATACATTAACTCCAGTCAGATACCCAACATCATTTCTTGGTCGCAGGTTCCTCAACAAGATTTTCATTGGTTGTGTTCTCTGCTGCTTTTCCCGCATCTAAATAAACAATTACGGAAAAATCAAGCCAATTGTTCTTAGCTTCAAAGTTGGCCATCGAGAGAGGTCCACACCAAAAAAATTATGCTTCATTGTTTTAAGTAAATTGAGTAGCGATGGAAATATTTTACTTTTTAAAATATCATCTTTGGGACCAGATAAGATGCTAACAAGCCATATTTTGGCCCTTGAACCCTGAGTTTGACACTTGTGATGTAAACTGACAATAATAGTTTTCTAGTTTGCAACAAGTATACCACTGGATTTTCTTGAGCTTTGGTAAAATATACTTCTGTAGGTGGATTTGTGAGCATCTTTAGGCCTGTCTAATCCTGGCCCTTGAGGGCCACTTCCCTGTATGTTTTCAATATTTCTTTGCTCCATCACACCTGAATTGAATCAATGGGTGATTGACTTCTGCAGAACGCAAGGAGGGAATTCAAGGACCAGGACTGGACACCATCTGCCTTTGATTTTTTTTATTTATTTATTTTATTATTTTTAAGAAAATCTTTGTTAAAGGTCGATGTAGCCATATTACCTTCCATTTCCCAAAAATTTGGACACCCCTACCCCTTGTTGGGACCACCAAAAAGGTAAAAGGCCGTTAATCCCAGTTTTCTTAATCTACACCAAATATATTCAGAAGTTTTGTACTTTCATGGCTAAACTTCTCCTTAAACTGTGCAAAACAGTCTGAAGAAGAGCATGTAAAGTGCAGCGTTACACGTTTATTTCAGCCATTTGGTGTTTCGATCCTCACCTGTGCATATGCCAGTCTGACCCAGATTAACGCAGTGGGATTATCCCTCGATCAGCAGTCTTAACTCGATTGCTCGGCATTGAAGTCAGTGCGCTGCTGGAATGAGATAGCCAAATAAAGAGGCTTAGAGACTCTGCTTAATCCAGGTTTTATTTCAACCTGGCACAACAAAAGGCATCTTATAGCTTAGACACAGAAACAGCCGCAGGCTTGAGTTGATTGCTCCGTCGCAGTGTTTCTGAACACTATTTCTGTTTCAGAGCAGCAACAAGAGGTTGTTTCTAGATTAGCAAGAGTTTAAATGTGCCTTAAAACCTATAAATATCTCTAATGCTTTGTCAGCGTCACACAGCCTATCATGCTAATTAGCGAGACAACAGCGGCTCGGCGGTTGTTTGACTGCTTCCCGTGAACTAATTCAGACGAGGGGGGTTTGTGAGGGAGTCCCCCGGTAGCTGCAGGGCTCCTGCGGCGATACAGTTAGCTACAATGGAAAACGCAACATGCGGGCTGAAAAACAAGGAACTTACTCACTGCCGTGCAACATCTAAACATGGTGGAAAACTCAAGAAATGCGGCATCAGAGAGTCAAGAAGAGTGGAAAGTGGAGACTCTGGAGTCTGATGGCCTGTGGGGGGGAAAAAGATTATAACCTGTTCTAAACATTACCTTAGCACCAGGCTACTAGAAAACAAAAATTAAAGAGATTTCTATACCCTCCAATATTGCCCCAACCTAAAATTATTCTGCTGAAACCTGGTGTTTCCGAGCTTGAGACGACCCTTTGTTACAAATCAACGATGCTACAGCATCTCTTATTACAGGTAATGCATAAAAGATGGTCTTAGTTTTCATTCCACAGCACCTGTGTTGGTGAAGGATCTCAAATAGCTCATTCAAATACAAACATGTAATCATATGAGGACAATTTAGTTCAAAATATTCATATTTGGCCATCAGTTCCCCTTTTGGATGATTGTACCCCTTAAACTTGCTCCGTCTTCACCACAACAGACCGGCACAGAGTCCGCAATACTGCAGACGCTGCACCAATCCATCAGTCAATCTCACACTCCATTCTTCCCTCACTCAGGAATAAAACCCCCAGATACTTGAACTCCTCTACTTGTGGCAGAACTTCACCCTCGACCTGAAGAGACCAGTCCACCCTTTTCCGACTTTTAAACTTTTTAATGCTTAAATATGTGCTGGGGACGTCTTTCAGCTAGTCATGGCATATATTTGCTATATGTTAAAAAAATAAATGATTTGGACATTTTAGTGTGTGCTAACATTGATTATCATATTTTCTGGTGTATCAGTCGCTCCAGAGTATAAGTCACACCAGTCAAAAACATCATGAAGAGGTAACAAAACATAAGTCGTGTGTATTATGTGTCACCGCTGATCCCCGGGAAGCATGGGCCTGTGTTGTGCCAAAAATCGATTGATTGCGTTATGTACAGTATATAGAAAAATAAACGTATATAAGTCACTTTGGCATATAAGTCGCAGGACTGACAAATCTGTGCAATAAACTGCAACTTATACGTCGGAAAATACAGTAGCTCTGTCAACCCTCTTGAATCAGATTAACTCTGTTTTTGACTACCCCCAAAATATACATTTTCTCATCTTTTTGTGACTATGCCTTTTTTTTCTTCCTTTATTTTAATTAAACCTGAGACATGGCTCCTTTTAGCTTTAATCTTTGATGCTTTTTCAAAGCGGCAGAAGCATGTGAGCTAATTCTGGATTAGCCAGGTGCGCGTTTTGTTTTTGTTTGTCTTCCTCACACACCGAGCTGACAGTTAAGAATTTGCTTTAATCGTTCAGGGTCAGTTAGCCGGTCGAAGGTCAGCGATGAGCTGAGAGAACAAGCATGTGGAAGCTAATAAGAGAGGCGTCTTTAAGTTTATTTATCCCAGTTAAACTTTCTAACACCCCAACGCTGAGCTGCTGACGTCCTTAACGTTTCCTCCCCCATCACTCACCTCTTAGTTCTTTCGTGAACTTCTGCATTTTTTTGTTTCTTTTAATTACCGTCCAGCTGTTTGCATTTTTACCCATTTCGTAATTGACAGACACTCGCCTGAAAAAAGAGCGTTCTGTTTTGAAATCCAGCCCTCCCTCCGTTTTCCGTCCTTGTGATCCAATATTCAGTGGTTCGGGGATCGTTCGCCCTGAGCTGTCATCAAAGAGATCTGAGTGTGCCGTCCCAGAAAAACTGGGTCAGAAAAGCTACGTTTACTGGAAGCATCTGAGGGGAGACAACACCAGACTGGGGCAGATCTTTTTTTTTTTTTTTTTTTTTAATTTTTTATGTAGTTTTCCTAAACTATTTGCTTGGACTTCATATTTCTGTCCCGGAACAGAACTCTGCTCCACACCTGGTTGTCTCATTTTTATAAGCTTACACTGTTTGCCCTAACCTGAACACTGCTGTTGTAAAACTATTTGTTTTGTTTAGTGTCATCCAAGTTTTTATGTCTTTTATGTCTGATTGGATTCATCAGGTTTCTTCGACAAATATAACTCTGTATCATCAGCATAACAATGAAAATTTGTCCCATGCTATTTAATAACTTTACCTAATGGAAGCATATATAAAGAAAAGTGTAATTGTCCAAGCACCGAACCCTGAGGAACTCCATGACTAACTTTGGTGTTTGAAGAAGGTTCATTATTTACATTTACAAACTGGAATCTATCAAATAATAATAATTTAAACTAATTTAGAGCTGTTCCTTTAATCAAAAAAATGTTTATTTTTATTTTTGCGGTTCAGGTACGACTTCATAGAGATCCGTGATGGAATCTTAGATGCGGCTGACGTTTTGGGTCGACACTGCAGCAACATCGCCCCCGCGCCCATCATCTCGTCGGGGCCCTCGCTCCAGATCCGATTCGTATCGGACTACGCCCATCAGGGGGCGGGTTTCTCTCTGCGCTACGAGATCTTCAAAACAGGTGAGAGAACAACAATACAAGAACGTATAGATGCTTTAAAATGTGTAAAAAGAACCAAGTCGACAGAGATGTTAAAGCCTGTGGCTCGTTATGGTCACCATAGTAACCACATAAGAGTCAGACAGAAACACAGACTGAAATATAAACCTCAAAAAGTTACCAACCTTTAAGTCAGAACTTGGAAATCCTTGAAACCTGAGCTGCAGAAGACTCTGGTGGTCACATGTTTGACTCTTATAGTGTTTTATATAAGAGATAAGCAGATCAACAAATATTCTAAATTTGAAAAGAATATTTTGAGATAAAATACGACTGAAGTTTATGGAAGTTTGAGGGTTCACTTTGCGTTTTCAGACACAACTGTTTGCCCTGTAGCAGTGAACAAAGTAAAAAAAAATGCCTACATATTGATGTTAAATGTGTTTGTTAAAAAGTGTTGTGGGAGCAAGAAGAGTTTGTTTCCAAAGGTTTTGACTGTGACATCATCAACAGCTGAATAGTCCTTGTAAATATATGTAAAAAATTATAAAACTTAAGCTTTAATTGTAAAAAAAAAAAATAATCTAAAATATATAAAAATTTCTGTTCTGTCAAGTAAAATCCAATTTTCTGTGACCCATTTAAACTTTATATAATAATCAAATAACTCTCGGGGCCTTCTACCCCTTCAGTGAAGGCCTAAGAATTGAGCACATATAAAATGTTTTATTTAAATTATTTATTTGATATTTATTTAATAAAAAACATCTTTTTTTCAATGTAGTTTCTCATATTTTTGCAAACTTTCTGTAAACTACTTCACAGTTGAGTTAAAAAAAATTGTCATGAAAATCCAGTTATCCAATCAGATTATTTTAAGTTTGTGTATTCAGGTAGAGACATGTTTGATGGTTCTCCCTCATTGGTCAGGACTTCACTGTCAGCAAAGAAGGCGGAGTTCAGTCTCTGCAGGAGGAGTTTGTGTACTGACTGGAAAATTAACCAATCAGAATGTTGATGTAGAGTGGGCGGGTCTAATACACGGATGTTTGAGCCTTCAGGAAGGCCATGCTGTTATTTATTTATTTGTTTTTTAAGCACATGAATCTTCATGATGCATTCAATTTCAACCTGTAAATTCAAAAACTCACACTGAAATTGTAGTTTGCTCTATAAATGCAGATTAAGTATCATATTTAGGTTTACGTTGATAATTATTTAATCTTAAAGTTGCATTTTTGTTTTCATTAAAATACTAAATTTTACAGAAACGGTAAGTTCTGTGGGCAACAGTTAACTTTCAGTGTGAATTATTGAAATTACATGTGCTTGAACGCCGTAGGTTGGATGAGCCGCAGGGGTTCTGGGTAATCTTGGGACAGAAATGGGTGGACTTCTTCAGGTTCTGTGTTCACATGGATCATCCCTGTTGGTTCTGTTGGCGTTTCTGTTCAAGTTGTTGGTGGTGACTGTAAAACACCACGAGTCAGACCTGATGGATAAAAACGGGGAAAGCACTTCCTGTTCAGAGAGTTCCTGGAAAGTGAAGCGGAAAGTAAAGTGATGTCATCCTTGACGTCTGCACCATCAGCGTGTTGTGGTTTGCTCAACTGACTGAAGGTCTAGCCTCGATAGAGACCACGGCGGCGTCACATAAATCACACAAACAGTTAAAACGTCTCTTGTTGTTTCTCACTCCGACACATTCACAGCATTTTACTTCGTCAGAGCCAGCGGGCGCGTCAACAAAAATATATATAGTCGGAGAAGACGAGAGCGACGGGGAAGCATGTGAAGAATGCCGGTTTAATTGGAGCAGGATCGAGTTCCTCCGGGGAGATGAGGCGGGTTGGATGTGGGAGGTTACGGTGGGATGATGGAGAGCTCCGAGGCAACTTTGGAGTTGGACCGAAGGTTAAAGGTTTATGGGGAGAGGCTGGAGCCAAGAGATTAATGGGGATGAGTGTGTGCCGAAATGGAATTTTCTCCAAGTGGGCAAAGTGCAGCGGGGGTGGGGGGGGTGGGGTTCACTTTCCAGCAAAGCAAGTATTTGTTTTGGTGTTGTAGTGTGTGTTATGGTGGCCTTAAGGTGTAAATGAACAACATTTGGAAAAAACAAAACAACAAAAACACAACATTTGAAAAAACGTAATTACATCAAGCCAAAGCGGAAGTGACTGGAATCACATTTGAAAAAGCTGTATCATATTTGGGAAAAAATGAAATTACATTAGGAAAAAAAAAAAATGGAAATTATATAATTTTTTTATGATTCTGGGTTTTTTTTTTGTTTTGTTTTGTTTTTTTTTTTGTTTTTTTTCAAATGTGATTCCGGTTTTTCTAATGTAATGCTTTTTTTTTTTTTCCTAATGTAATTTTGTTTTTTTTCTAATGTGATTCAGTTTTTTCAAATGTGATTCAGATTTTTCTAATGTGATTCAGTTTTTTCAAATGTGATTCCGTTTTTTTCTAATGTGATTCCATTTTTTTCTAATATAATTCTGTTTTTTTTTTCCAAATGTGATTCAGTTTTTTCAAATGTGATTCAGTTTTTTCAAATGTGATTCAGTTTTTTCTAATGTGATTCAGTTTTTTCTAATGTGATTCAGTTTTTTCAAATGTGATTCAGTTTTTTCTAATGTAATTCTGTTTTTTTTTCCCAAATGTGATTCAGTTTTTTCAAATGTGATTCAGTTTTTTCTAATGTGATTCAGTTTTGTTTTTTTTTTCTAATGTAATTCCGTTTTGTTCTAATGTGATTCAGTTTTTTCAAATGTAATTCTGATTTTTCAAATGTTCATCTACACCTCAGGGCCACCGTAGTGTGAGCGTGTTCCCTCTCCTGCTACCAGTAGTCCAAACGGCCTTGGGGCAGAGAGGCTTAAGAACCAGTTTGCAGTGTTTTAAGGAACTCCTCCATCATTGGAGCTTCAAAGTTTGTCTGGATTCTAAAAGGAGGTGGTGAATCTGACATCCTGAAGGATAAAACGCCGCTCTCGTCGCTCGTTATCACCTCCCACCTTTAAAAACGTTTCTCTCGTTCATGTCGAGCGAACGTGACCCAGATTTGTCGTTCAGCTCCGTTTCCAAGGCCACTAGCTCGTCGAACCCTGACAAAGTTACACTGCAGATTGCATCTGTCTCACACACACACAAAGATAGATTGAAGGCTGCTGGGTGTGATGGGGGGGGTGGGGGGGGCTTGCTTTAATAAGATCTCAGTAGAAATTCTGGGAGAGATGGTGTCAGTGTGTGAACACATGTAGGTGTCTGAGCGAGTGTGGGTGGTTCCACTCAGCGTGATGTGAGATTCTGTCTGCGGAGGTGGAGGTGGCTTGATGGATGCACATGTGCAAAAGAATGGGGGGGGGGGGGGGGGCGCGGCCACCAGGAAAGGAAATGAGGGGGGTGAAGAGAGCCAGACTGACGAGGAATGAGTAAGTCTAGTGAGTGAAATGTATTCAGGAAGCGTGATTGAGGCCAAGTGTTAATTATGGCGTTCCCAGCGCCCGCACGCCCTCTCATCACGGCTGTTTGTCTTACGGTGGCAGGCGGGGGGCCTCGGGTTTTGTACCGAACAGCTTCTGACGGGAACACAAAGATCCTGGCTGAGATGTTTTTACTTTCCCCGCTACGACCAGATTGTTGCACGTTTTTTAATTTATTTTCTTTTTTTTTTAAGTGCGTTTTAATTTGTTTCATTACTTTTTAAGTCGGCGTCAGTTGTGTTTGTGTGTGTGTGTGTGTGTGTGTGTGTGTGTGTGTTTTTAAAGGGTGCGTCCACAGATTGATATCTGAGCCTACAGCTGGGAGGTGTGTGTGTGTCAGCTTCCTTCCCATCTCAGACAGCACCACGACATGTCTCGAAGTCGGAGTGTGTCTGGTTTCAATTGCTTGTGTGTGTGTGTGTGTGTGTGTGTGTGGTGCCCTCTGTGCTATGAACTAATGATACCACGGCTTGTTTTTGTTTTGTTCATTCAGCCCTGTTACATAAGCAGCGACTAACTTCTCCAGGGGGTTTGAGTTTGTGTGTGTGTGTCTTAGTTTATGTTACCTTGTAAGGCCCATTTTTCCAACTTTCCAACTTATACTACATTGTGACGACCAAATGCCCCTTAAAGGGCCCAAAGCCCGGGCCCCATAAGAAGAAGTGCTGTTGGTGGGACCCCGGGCCTGTGGTCGGGGACTTCACTGAATGGTGTGAGTCCTTTTTAAAGTTAAAAGTTTCTAAGACAAAAAGATGGTCATTGATTTTGGAAAAGACTCTTCAGTTGCCACTCCAGTAATCATTAACGGTTGTGCATCATCATAAATATCTGGAAACTGTTCTTGATGACAAACTGACCTTTGACCCCCATGTGAACTCACTTTGTAAGAAGGCCCATCAGAAAATGTGTTTTTACTTTGACTTTGATTCTGGCAGCTCTCGATCATCACTCCATGGTGAGTTCAGGTGTCTTCCACCTGGATGCAGGTGCACAGATGTAGACTGAACAGACTGAAAAACTCATCCATCCCTGTAGTGATTCTGATTTTAACGTCTTAATGTCTAGTCTGGATGTTTTACATCTCTACTAAGTGAAACAAATCGTCCCTCTGGGATAATAAAGATTCTTGAGCTTGATCAGGGTTAGGCTAAAGAAATGAATGGAAGTCAATGCAAAGTCCCTGTAAAGATAGAAAGACAATGTGTGTGCATGTGTGTGTGTTCGACCCATGGCTCTGTCAGTCTTTAAGGGGAGTAAGGTGAGTGCCATGGAAAATCTTCTTGAACACACACTCACACACACTTTCTGACATTACATATTAATGTTGCACACTGAAAGCATTGTCGTGCCCTACTTTTATCCTACTCGCGTGTGTTTAACCCTTTACTCCACCCCGCCCCTTCAACGTACACACAGTCACGTGCTGCTGATGCTGTTACCACGGCTACAACGGGAAGACTAAGGAAGACCCCCTGGTCCCCCTAAAGCCCCCAGACAGCACGGCGGGGAGTACCCTACATATCAGCCAATCCCGATGCGAGACCCAGAGCGCTCTGTGGCCGCCGCTGACCGTCTCGTCTGCAGAGCCCAAGGCAGGACACCCCCCCCACCAACACCAGTCATAACAGTGTCTCTGATGTCTGATGACTGCAGAAACAGGCAAGCATCAGACCCGCCTGTTTCTGCAGTTCATCTCTGAAGTTCACGTCGCTGCTACTGTTAGACGCCAGTAATGAGCGGGCGATGCTGAATTTCAGGGCGACGGGCCTAAACGTGATCCGTGCACACGCCCGGATAGATGTCCCGTGTTTCTCCTTCTAAAGCGTTCTGTCGCTGGAAAGACAGGAATGTTGTTTTTGATGTTTTTCTGGAGTTGTTTCTTGTTTTCCTTGAGTTGTGGACACCCCCCCATCTCTTCGGTTACACGCACGCCCCCAGGCGCGCCTTCCTCCACCGAAACCTCGAGCCGAGCTCACGAGCGATCCGTCTGCGTCCGAGCGGCGGATGCTCCAGACGGCCTTGACGTGCGGCGGAGCGACACGTGGAGCCGCTCCTGGAGCTCCTCCGCATAACTTCTACCCAGCAACCCACCCTCTTGTTTCTCCCCCCTCGTGTCACGCTGACACACACCCACCATGACCTCCCACTTATTGCCAGGAGACGTGTCTCGCCAAACGGCAGCTCGCGGCGCCGGCCCCAACCAGAGGCACGTGTGCACGTCAGCCACGGGTCGAGAAGTAACGGAGGGGAGCTTGTTTTTCTTGTGTTCACACACTGTGAGCTAATCGGCGCTAACCAAGACGTACTCATGCATGCAGCGGCGGCGTGCACGGGGTTCTGACGGAGCGTGAGGCGACGAGTTCATGGAGTCTTAGTGGTGCGTTTGGAGGCAGTGGAGTCAAGCCGGGCTCAGATTGAGGGTTTGTGCCGCTGTGTGGTGACCCAGTAAGAAACTAAGGCAGTGTGTCACTGACACAAACACAGAAAAGAGCCAGAAAGGCAAAATGCTTCCACCCAACGCTTACCATTAGCGCGCATTAGCTACATGCTCAGTAACGCCACTCACCCGTACGGTAACCGAACCAACGGTACGCAGCAAGTCGAGGTTCTGTTGTTGCGTTGGGCAAGTTACCATCATATTTCAGCTGTTTCTCTGTGCACTTTTTTTGTTAGGATGTTTTCTGGTCAGGTCACCGGTAGACCTTATGTGAGCAACGTATGGTCCAAGGGCCAACTGTGGCCCTTGGACGTTCTCCATCCAGCTCCGGAAATTCTTAATTGAAAATAAAACTTCTCAATAGATTGATTTTTTTTTTTTAAAGCATTTTAAAGTTTTCCGCATTATCTGTCTTAAAGGAATTGTATTTTCCGATTCTCTATGTGGCTTTTCAATTGTTTAAAATGTCTTAAGATATTGAGCTAAAAATTGGAGTGGTGCTAGCTGAGAGCAATGCCCCACGAATACTGAATTAAAAAAGAAAATCAAGATGACCACCAAAGCAAAACATAAATGACTAACTCAGCTATTTTTACACATACAGAGCTGAAGGTGAGGTTTTAGCTGAAAGTATTTGATGGAATTTTCATTCTTTCAACATGTATTTACAGTATACAGGTTAATCCCATTGAGCCTCGGGGGCCCATTTACAAGAGAGACCTCAATTTTAACAAAGAGTGATGACAACAGTGGACAGTAATGACAACAATAGACAATCATAAAGGATGCGTACATTTTTTTTTCCCCACGATGTCCCATATTTAACTTTATCGCTAATATTGGCCGATACCATGCCAATAATATTGTGCATTCCTAGCTGAGAGTGTTCCCCAATGCACGTTGGATCCAAATCACAAATCCAAGGTGGCCACCATAGCTTAAAAGAAAAAAAAAAAACACTTTAAGTTGTTGACTTTTTTGGCCACATTGAGCTGAAACTTGGTACGGTGGTAGTTGAGACACAAAGTACTGTCAAATCAAAATGTTAAAAAGGCTGCGATGTGGCTGTCCCCCTCAAAGTTTCTCCAGGAACATTCTGGTTAAATGCTATTAACGTGGATGTGTCTTTGTTTCTGTACGACGCAAAGGAACGTGGCACTTGTCATATCAAATCAATGGAGTGTTTACACCTAAACAAGTCCCATAAAACTGAAGTATTTACATCAAAACGGAGGGAACAAGATTAAAAAACGAGAAGGAGTACTATAAATATGTCTCCTGCCTGGGGTCAGTTGTTATGAAGTGCAGAATTGGTGTGGGGAGGGAGGGGTGCAGAGCAGCTTTATTACATCTGTCTGATAATAAGGACCGGTGCCTCGGAGGAATGCTCGCTTAAAGTGTCTGTGCTGCGACTCTGAACCTGGTTATCAATCGGAGGCTGGCAGTTCTCTGAGATGGAGCAGAGTGGCTGAACCCTCCCCAGATGTTTCTCCCAGCTTCTTCAACTTGACCTTTCCCGTCTGCTTTTTAAAGCGGTCAGCGATGGGAACGTAGTGCAAGAACCACAGAGTTTTTGTCCTCAATGCGGAGCGGCAAGGGGGAATTGGAAGTGTTGTCCTGTCGTGCATGTTGTAGGCGGGATCACTTGAAGAATGAGAGGTACCAGTTTCTATTTTGGGATGTGGCTGCATCCATCCATCCATTCATCCATTAGCTTTACCCGTTTCTTCCTTTTCGAGTTGTGGAGGTCACTGTTGCTCATGTCCAACTGTCACTGTGTGAGAGGCGGGGGACACCGTGGACAAGTCTCCAGTCCATCACAGGGACACAAAGAGACAAACAACCATTCATCTCACTCACACCTAGAGACAATTTAGCGTTACTAATCAGTCTAACGTTCATGTTTTTGGTCTGTGGGAGGAAACCAGAGAAAAAAAACATGCACAGAGAGAACATGCAAACTCCACCCAGAAAGGTCCCCCTGCTGGGATTTGAACCAGCAACCTTCTCACTGAGAGGCAACCACTCTACCAACTGTGCCACCGTGCCACCCGTATGTGGATGCATCTTGGTGTAAAAAAAGGTTCCTATTAAAAATTGGGTTGTCAGGTCAAAATCCAAGATGGCTGCCGCCATGTATACAGTACAGTATATGAAAACTTCTACCTCTGTTATTTAAGGAAACTATAGTTTCTAGTCCAACGAAGTTCAGTCAAGTCCTCTAGACTTTTGTTGTTGTTGTTGTTGTTGAGACGTTTCGTCTCTCATCCAAAGGACTTCATCGGTCCGAGCCACAACATACTCAGTCCCATAGTGGACCAAGCAGTTTGATGGTGATGAGCTGGTTTCTGGAGTCCGCCCTCTCCCCTGTCTACGACTCTGAGGCAGACATGGCCGAAGTGGTTCAAAACATCAAAGTGTACTTTCTAGTTTTTATATTGTTTTAAAGTATTGTTTCCTCAAATGACTGGGGTGGCTGAAAATTACTCTGTATTGAGCAAAGCCACCATTGACCACCCCCTAGTTCCACCCCTGGTGGTGGATAAAATGGATGCTATTTCTGTCTCGTACCGACCAGTAAACAGGATCAAATGAGACTCCTGTCTCTGAACAACATCACCTGAGGATGTTTGTCCTTCCAACAGTCTAAAAATAAACGTCCAGACCTAAAAACTAACCTGTTCCAGCTGTTTACAGCTGACGATGCAAAGGTAGGAACGTTTGAGTGGCGAGCATCCGGCCATGTGCGTGACACATTTGTCCAAAATCCTCCCGTCTGTTTTGTGCGCCGACATGCGCCCGCTCCCCCTGACCATCATTGACGTGCCGGTCCATAAACACTCGGCCGTGACTCGGGCTCCCCAGCGGACCTGTGGAGCAGTGGCTGATGGGTAGATGATCTGAGCCACACAGCTGCTGCCGCTCAAGGTGAGCCGCCCCGGGCGCATAAATCTGCATGCCTAACGAGGAGCCGCCGCTGAGGGCCCACTTAGGACCATTACACAAGTTCTGCGTGTGTTTAAGGGAGTGGGAGGCGCACGCTGAGTGAATCTCGGAGCGAGAACGTGGAGAGAGTGTTTGTGTTGAAGGTGGGTGAAGAAGAAGAAGAAGAAGAAGAAGAAGAGGGGTCAGAGCATGGTTTTAGTCTTGAATTAAAAGTTTGTATCTTTTTGTTTTTCCTGCAGATCTTGGGAACATCTTCGTCCAAGCTGAAATGAGATATTATGAAGTAGAGTTCTATAAAAAGGTTATGAACAATGAGTATCTTACCTGTTGTAGACAGCTTTTTTTAAGGACCTCGGTTTAAGAGAAAACATTGAGATGTAAGGAAATGCTGGATATCAAGCCCGGAAGTCGAAGCCACACAATGATTCGAGTTACCATGGCAACACAATTTATCAACAAATAACGCCATTTTTCCTCATTGAAACAATCTGTAAATTAGCCATTTTAAGAGATAATAAGCTAAACATTTGGTGTGGTGGTTGCTGAGAGCGATGCCCCATGAATACTGAATTTAAATGAAAAAATTCAAGATGGCCACCATAGCTAAATTTAAATGGATCAGCTATTTTTAGACGTACAGAGCTGAAATTTGGTGTGATCATAGCTGAGGACGTTCCCCCCCAAAATGCTGGATCCAAATAAAAAGTTCAAGATGGCCACTGTAGCTTAAAAGAAAAAAAATACTGTCATTGATTTTTTTTTTTGCCACATTGAGCTGAGAGCGAACCCCAACACAAAATACTGTCAAATCAAAAGTAAAAAATGGCTGCGATGTCATAGGTGCCGTCAAAGTTTCTCCAAGAACTTTCTGGCTTAACTTTTCATTGCTGCCCATTTTGCTTAAAAACTGAGCGCATTTCATTTAGTGCAGACGTTCCGTGACAGTTGGTCAACTTTGAAGCCAAAAAAAGGTTTGACGTTTAATTAAACTTTGATTTTGATGCGGAAAGATCAACAGAGAACGTCCAATTACTGTATTTTTCGGACTATAAGGCGCACCAGATTACAAGGACATAAAATCGGTTCGAGGTCATTAAGTACACCCAGACCAGAAATAATGCATAAGGCGCACCGTATGTTGATTTTTGAGAGTACTCAAGGATTTTAAGTGCATCTTATAGTTCAAAAAATACGGTAGACCAATTGTACTCTTGTCAATGAACCTGCAACCAAAGTAAGACGTCGAGTATCTGACATGAGTTAATGTATTGACTGAAGTTGGCCCCCGGCTTGGACCAACTATTTAATTTTGGAGCCGTTTAACCTGAATTAGACACTTCTAGTCCAGTATTTCCTTTCATGTCAATGAAAACGAGCTACAAGTTAGCGTGGTCGGCACCAAAGTGGATTGTTTCCATCTTAAAATGACACCAGTATCAAAAAGTTCATGACGATTCATGAGATTCTTAATTTATGAACTTCTCAACATCCTTTTAGTTTCACATTTCACTTTTTTTTCCTAATAGAAACAAAAGTGCCCCAGGTTGCACAGGAAGTGCTACAGCTAGCTGCTGTTATTTTGCACTTAATTAAAAATAAAAAATAAAAAAAATTCTCTGGGAGTACGGTAACTATATAATGAAAATTTTATGGAGGGGTAAAAGCTTTAAAAATATTTTTTTTTTCAAACTGAGCTTGTTCAAAGAGTTACTTACAACAGGTAAGATACTGACTGTTCATAATGTGTCCACAGGCAGCAGCACTGATTTGTGGTTTGTCAAAGACAAAGTCATCTCCAAGTCGTTTGTGTTTATCTTCCAGGAGGCTGTCGGTGAAAAACGACTCTCTTAAACACCGTCTGCGAGTTAGATGAGATACCTCTGTGATCGATTGCTTCTGCCTTTATTCACGCCCAATCTGAACGTATTGTTTTTATTAATTTTTTTTTTAAACTCTCTTTATCCTCTCAGGGTCAGAATTCTGCTTCCGTAACTTCACCGGCCCGTCGGGGATGATCGAGTCTCCGGGATTCCCGGACAAGTACCCCCACAACCTGGAGTGCTCCTACATGATCATGGCCCCGCCCCGCATGGACATCACGCTCACCTTCCTGACCTTCGATCTGGAGAACGACCCCCTGATGGTGGGCGAGGGCGACTGCAAGTACGACTGGCTGGAGGTGTGGGACGGCCTTCCTCAAGGTGAGGGACCAAACGCGTCTTTTTATTTCCTTTTTTTTTTTTTAAATCTACAAACGTGCAGTGACTCGTGCAACCCCCTCGTGCATCACCTACTTCCTGCTCTCCCTCGTTATCACCTGCCGCTTCCTTTCTTCCCAGGCGAGTGAGCTCGGCGAGCGGGAGCCGAGCGTCCTTTCAGGATGTTACCGAGGGCTTTGGCGGTGACCGCCACGGGGCACCGTTAGAGCTGAAACCTGAACTGGAGGTGCTGATCGGTTCGGGACTCGCCTCTCACCTCTCCCTTTTTTTTTTCCCCCCACAACGTAAACGATTTGCTCTAATGACATCGTTCTGAGTCGCTAAAAGGATCCCCGGGGATGTAAAAATCGCAATTATAGCGACGCGTTCGGAAGCTTTGATAGCTGAAAACAATTTGTACCATTCAGAGTTGAGAATTAAGGGGAAATTAAAGCGTAACCCAGTTCCAGTGAGCTAAGACCTCAGGCAAGATGAAGAATTTGGTGTCTGGCAGTGGGGGGGTTGTGGCAGTGGGGGGTAAGCTCCACACTGGTTTAATCTCTTGGTTTGTGTGAGCGTATTTTGATCCTCGGGCAGCTGGCATGAAGGTAGGGATCCCAGTTCCTCTGCTGGGCTCGGGCTGAGGCGCACATGACAGATGGAGGGATGGACAAGGAAGTAAGGGGGTGGGGGCGTGCTGGGACCCATTAGACAACGCTTACTGAACCAGTGTGGCGACTGGAAACGTTTGCGGAACACAAACAGTTCATGCTCAATAACCCAGGTTACAAATCCAACAAAGTTCATGCTCAATAATCCAGGTACAACTCCAACAAAGTTCCGTCCAACATCTGGATTTATTTTTTTATCTTTTTTGGCTGAGATGTTTTGTCCTTCATCTAAAGGACTTATTCAGTCTGAGAAG
>JARVLU010000665.1:6873006-6887449 GCA_031762415.1 Simpsonichthys santanae
TTGTTCTAATAAACTTCATTGGTTGGACTTACCTGTAAACACTCCTGACCGAGGTGGATTGGATTTTAAAGAAAAAAAAGAAAGAGAACCATCGGCGCAGAGTAGCGGAGGGATACAGGTACAATTTTTTTTACTGTTTTATTTCATTATGAAACGTACTGTGCAGTATTTTATGTGTTTTTTGATAATTATGCAGGGTACTGTGTTAGGATAGGCTAAGTGCTTGGTAAAACTGGTACCATACATGTATATGGTACGGTAATTATGTACGTTCCGACTTACGTCAAATTTGGTTTACGACACCGCGTGAGAACGGATCTTTGTCGTAAGTCGAGGACTACCTGTATTTCTAATGCTCCCGTAACCTGACCGTAGCATTACTGCCCCCTAGTGTTCCTTAAGGGGAAAAAAACGACCATAAGGAAATCCCATTATAAATGCATCTATTTTCTGATTCCATAATTATTAAATCATAAAATACTATATTGCTTTTCATTTTACGTCTATTCCTATACTTTAGATTTTTATATTAGCTCACTCAGTGGTAGCTTTGCTATTTACGTTTACGAGCCTCAGAGGAAAAAAAAACCTAGAGAGTCTTCAACTTATCCCGGAAGAGTTTCGTCTTTCCCAGCTTGACGTTGCTGTCAAGTTCCGTCTTTTTTCTTTGACAAAATTGTTGTGTTTTGGATGTAGATTGCAAAAATTGCACTTGCATGTTGCACAAGTAAACACTTAGTACAAAAAAAGAAGCTCCACTCCACGTGCATGCAGGCTGCAGAATCTGATGAGCCACGGCTCGTTGAGTCTTCACAAAACTCCAGACTGGAATTTGGGCGTAATGGTGGAAATTACAAATATTGTCGTAAAATTTTAATTTTGTCCATTTTTTTTTTTAAAAAAACAACTAAAATATCTGGAGGGTTTATTTATTTATTTATTTACTATAAATTTGAGTCATTAAAATTTAATGTTTATATTTCAGGCTGATAGTTCAAATAAATTGATTAGATTAGTATGGGGGGTGGGGGAATTAAACAGTGCTTTTAAACTTTTCTGTAAAGTGATGTTTTTCCTCCTAAGGAACTCTGTCATAAAGGTAAAGGACAATGCAAGTGTTTAAAAGATAGTTCAGATCTTTTTCAAGTGGTGCTTTGTGGAAAAGGAATGAACAATTAATATCTTACCTGTTCTAGATAGCTCTTTAAACAACCTCAGTTTGGAGAAACGGATAAATTCTGACCCAGTGGATGAATTAAGGACTACTCTGAGCAAAACCAAGATGAAAGTGGATTGTTTCCATCTCAAAACAACTCTAAACTCTGATTTTTGCAGTGATTTATGCAAACGGTTTTGTATGAACCTTAGTGGTTCCTAACCCTGGTCCTTGAGGAACGCCATCCTGCATGTTTTAGTTGTTTACCTGCTCCAGCACCTGGTTCAGTGATTTAGTTCCTTCAAGTTCTGCCAAAGCTCGTTCATCACTTGTTCATTCAAACCAGGCGTGTCAAAGCAGGAAAACAACTAAAAACATCCAGGATGGTGTTCCTCAAGGACCAGTGTTGGGAACCACTGCTTTAAGCTTTAACATTAAAAAATTTATTCTGACAGAAATGTCAATGTATTCCTGCTGAAATTTCCCCAAACCGCACTGGAAATGGTATTGCTAATTAGACCTGTTAAACTTGTTTGTGTTTTTTTAACCAAAACAATATAAAGAAAAATCTAACGTTTACCCTCTTTTTTGTTTGTTTTTTTGCTTAAAACGCGCACCCCAACAACTTTTTCTTGGACTAATGTGTTCTGCTGAGAAATAACCTAAATTCAAACTGTTATCTACATCAGATAAGCTACTGATTGTGCATAACCTCTCCACAGAACCCCACTTCAAAAGAACTGAGCTACAGCTCTAAGCAGTGTCGGCGTTTCGCTTCAGAACTGAGGAAATTCCACAGAATCGGGCTGGATCGCCTCGTTAAGAGATAAACACTCGGATTGAGCGCTTCCTGTTCGAGTGACGAATCTGTCCTCGCCACCTCTCTCCGCCTCCTGTTCAACATTCCTCCGTCATCCTCCCCAAGTTGCATCCTCTGCCCTCTAGTCAACCCACGCCCCCTCCCTCTGACCTGCCTCCACTTCTTCATCTGGTTTCATCTCTTCTTCTGAGGGCACCCACCCCTCCTTTCCCCACCTGCTGCTTTTTGTTTCGAGAACATCTCGGAGCAGGAGAGACGGGTTTGCGCAGGGCAGATCTTTCGTCATGCACTCCTTTTTTTTGTTGGCAGCATGCGTGGGTGTTTACATAACCCCCATGAGCCCACATTGACTGTTATACCCTTTAGGTAAACACACCAGCTGCCTATCGTTTATCTACAGCAGCGATAGCTCCAGCTTATCTGCTCAAACACTCACTCTGCTTTGTATTACCAGTGTCAGCTCCACTTGATTAAATCAGGCCATGCCCAAAATCAAATAAAGCCCCTTGAGTCGGATTTTGAAGACGCTCGTGTTACCTCGGGATACGGAATATCATTTTGGGGGTGATGGAATTTGGAAAATAGGTCAATATCTTAAACGTCCGCAGGCTAAACAGTTTTTATATGAAAATTAGGATAGAATAACTTCAAAATAAAGGCGTTCTTTTTAAAGGAACGCATATTGCTCGCTACTTTTCGTGCCAGTTTTATCTGTTTTTGTCAAACCTTGAAAACGGTACGTATTCTCGTGCGACTGTTAAAAGATGTCACGCTCAGATCAGGTGTTGCGAATGACTTTCGGCTATCAGCGCATCAAGATTTAGATCAATATGAATTTAACTGACCGTAAACGTTCTATTGTCCCACCCATAACCGCTGATCCGCTCAAGATAATTTAACAAAACTTTGTGTACAATACATCTTTGCTAGACAGAGTGTTGCATATACACGTTTCATCACCCCGACTCCAAGGTCAACGTTAAAACAAGGTCTTGGCTTGTGCAGGCCATTGCTATAGTTTGTATAACAGTCTGTAGACTGGCGTATTGTTTAGGTTTATTGTTGTTGTCATATGTAGATCAACACAAGTTCAACGATGCAATGAAATGCTCAGGACGAGAAGAACAAACAAAAACAAGTAATACCAAAGCATGCAGCAAAAGTACGAAACAAGGAGCCAAATGTGAAAAAAAATAAATAAATAAATAAAAAAAACATCTACAGCAGCATGGTCCCATTAGCAGAGTGGTTCTGTTAGCAACACGGTCCTGTTAGCACCTTGATACTTTTAGCAGCGAGGTTCTTTTAGCGGCATGGTCCCGTTAGCAGCGTGATAATGTTAGCAGCGAGGTTCTTTTAGCAGCATGGTACTGTTAGAAGTTTGGTAATGTTAGCAGTGGGGTTCTGTTAGCGACACAGTCTTGTTAGCAGTGCAGTCCCATTAGCAGCATGATCCTATTAGCAGAGTGGTTCTGTTAGCAGTGAGGTTATTTTAACAACACGGTCCTGTTAGCAGCATGATCCTATTAGCAGTGTGGTTCTGTTAGCAGTGAAGTTTTTTTTAGCAACATGGTCCAGTTACTGCAATGATACTGTTAGCACTTAGGTTATTTTAGCAGCATGGTCCTGTTAGCAGCGTGGCAATGTTAGCAGTGGGGTTCTGTTAGCGATGTAGTCTTGTTAGCAGTGCAGTCCTGTTAGCAGCATGGTCCTATTAGCAGAGTGGTTCTGTTAGCAGTGAGGTTATTTTAGCAACACGGTCCTGTTAGCAGCATGGTAATGTTGGTGCTGGTAGTGGCGTGGTCTTAACAGCATGATGATTATAACGACCGTGGCAACAGAACATCAGAGGTTTCCCAGCGGAACTGAACTGTTCAGTAAAGTTCGGTCCATGCAGGCAGATGGAGGATCATGGAGACGGCCGCCATGACAGACCAAAGCCTGAGCCCGAGGCTGGAAGGGGGCTGGGAAGTGAACTAGGATGGCAGGATGGCAGGGACACACAAAACTCTAGAGTGCACGTCGCGGTCATACCCGTAGTGTGGGTGTACAGTGTAGGCGCAAAAAAAAGTTAAAACAAAAACAACAGGGACAAAAAATGAGCATGTCACAGCGGAGCTCCCACCATACAACGTGCCGTATACAGTCTCTTTTTGGTCTTTGTTTGATCACCCAGTACTTGGATAAAAGGAAGTTTGCTTTGGAAATGATGCCTTTAAGCTTTAATTCGGCTGCTTCCTGCATCTCCTCATGATGCGCAGAAGCAGAACAGCAGCCCAACCATCAGGCGAAGACGGACGACGTGAGCGACACTTAACAGTCACTCAGTCAGTAAAAAGCCACTTCCTCTGGGCTTATCTGAGTTTGTGTTGGTGTGGGTCCCTGTGGTTTCCTGTGTCTGTGTGGTTTCGGTTGGTAGCCACCAACAAAAGAAGGATAAGACGGAGGAGGTGAGAAGAGACATCAACAGTGCGGTGTAAAAAGGAAAAAAATGCCTGAGACGTAGAGACGGGGTGTAGAGAAGGAAGGAAAAGGAGGAAGTTGTTCATAACTAAAACAGTTAGTGTGTGCACTGAATGGCTGCGGAAATTAGTTGGAGAATGAATTGCTATAGTTGAAACGGAGGTTAAAATTGGCTACAAAGTAGCTGGAGCTGACAAGAATAAAGCAAGTACCGTATTTTCCACCGTACTTGTAGCACCACCCTATAAGTCGCATCAGTCCATATTTGTGTAATAAAGTGGAAAAATCCATAAATATGTCACTTCTCTGTATACGTCGCATCTATTATGTGTCAACGCTGACAACCTAGAAATGTGGTCTGAACCCGAAAATGTGTTGGGCCAAGAACCAATGGGCTGCCAAATGGCGGCCACAGGAGCGCGCGCGGGAGGACTTTAACCACAATTGAACAAGATTAACGCTTAAAAACAATTACAGTATTTGTTTGCTCAAAATTATAATGTTTGCTTAATAAATGCACTTTAATAATCAAATTAGCTGCATTTCACCAGGGCGGTGCAGCTGTTTTGATGGTTCCAAGCAACGAGCAGAATGAAGGTGGGGATATTATAGCAGACCGATTGAGTCATTAATAACTGGTGAAGATTCTCAGTCATCCAGGACATGGTAAGTTCAAAAAAGTTCAAGAAAATAACAAGTATAAAGTAACGTATAATGAAAAAAAGTCCAGTTGTTTTTGTCTTGAACTTTTTTGAACTTGTCATTTTAGCCATGTTTACCTATTACATGATACAACAGCATGCTATATAGCTATTACTACTCTGCTGCCATCAAGTGGCTGAAAGTGGTACTGCTCTTTATTTTTTCAATCCAATGAATGAAAACGGTCATATCTCAGCCAAAAATTGGTTTATAAATATGTGGAAAAAAAATCTATAAATACGTCGCTTCAGCCTATACGTCGCAGGGCATGAATGTTATCCAAAAAAGTTCGACTTATAGGTCGAAAAATACAGCATTTTATTTATTTTTTTAAGAGGGCAACATTGATGTTGTTAAAAAGATATTTTGGGAAATAAAATCAAATAATTAAAGTATGAAGGCCACAACAGCTAAAAGTCAAATCACACATTTCCCAACGATTAGCGTTTTCATTGATGAATAATTTGATAGCATGAGATGTTCAGAAGCAGTTTGCAACTACATCATTTTCCCCTACCATTATACAAGCAAGGCGCCCCGCCCCGTCAACAGAACCGAGAGCGCCCTGCCTACCGAACCTCCCCCCACCATTGACAAATGCCAGCACTGACGTAGCGCAATACGGATGCGCTCGCTAAAAAAGCGACAGCAGGTAGCACTCCTGTCACGCTGAGCCGTCTCCATCCTGGCTCAAAAACTGTCGGTACAAACAGCGCAACACAGACTTGTCTCCATCCCTATCACACCCCCACACCCCGGACAAAATTTACTGAGGGTCTGGGCGCCCTGCCAAGGCAAGCAAACTAGAGAAAACACTGTACAATTACGGAACATGCCGAATCAGCATCCACTCATTACGATTTTGGATATACGGATTAAAAAAAATGTCACTTTCCACCCAAAACAGGAAGTAGCTTGACCACCCTGGTCCTGGTTACCCTCTGGCCTGTCACCTAAGAGCAAACACAAACATGAGGGTTGAAGGAGGAGAAATTAACTTCGATGTGTTTAGGTGGGCGCCCTAGGAAGTAAATTTCTCTCGCATCCTGCCCACCTGGAGTCGCTTCCTGCTCTCGGTCGTGTCGGGTCACATCCCTCACAGAGTCGTTCGGCCACCAGCGTGTTGGGTTAGCGATGTTTGTGAGTGTAGAGGGTGGAAAAGTTGGAAAATACCTCAGTTTGGTGGGCTTTCCCAGCCTCCCGGTGCTGTACCCCTGACCTCCGAACACATCAATAGCTGGGAGGGTGACATCGGATCCGTGTTTGGGTTGTCTGCTTTGTCTGGCGTGCCACTGAGTGTGTGAAGCCGAGCGAAGCTGTGCACAGTGAGAGGGTGTTGGACCAAGAGGTTTGTTATCTTTAAAGGGATCTCCAGCTACTTGCACATACTGGACGTAACATGTCATTTTTATAATCTACTAAAAGTTTGTTTGTGACATGAGAAAACTCCCAGTTACTTAAAAGATTAAATTTTTCTATTAAGGACGTCTCCATTATTTTTCCCGTGCAACACTTTCTGAGGCGATGATGTTCATCAGTTGTAGTGGAGACTAAGGACTCAATGTTAAAAAGTAACAACATGTGACATTAAAGTTATATTTGTATCAGTACATATGCACAATATATGGGTTGAAACCATCAGATGTGATCAACTTGTGATGTTTAATTTATTAGCTCTGGGGTGAATGCTATTAGCTATGGAACTAACACTATTTATACTTTGTGTGTGTGAAGTAAGCCCACATTATTTGTACGGTCTCATTTTTACATTTGAAGTGATTGTAGGTCTATTGTTTCAACTAATCGAAGCTCCTTTTAAAACTGATTTAAGACACTTGTCTCTCTTTTATTTTTGTCTCTCAGATTTTCCACGCTAACACCGACCCAGCAGAGGTGGTCCTGAACCGCGTCCCGCAGCCCGTTCTGGCCCGCTTCGTTCGGATCCGACCACAGACGTGGAAGAACGGCATCGCCCTTCGCTTCGAGCTTTACGGATGTCAGATCACAGGTTGGACTCCTCCAGGTCAAGTTGCTTTTTGAATATAAGTGTCCGCTGCAGTACAACAACTATACAGGTTTGCTTCATTAAAAAAAAAAACTTTTAATAAAATCTATACACCAACACAATAAAACCCAAAATGAATTGTCAAACCAACCCTGCTATTTTAAAAATAGCCACACTTCGGCTAATTAAAAAGGCAGCTTCTGCTGTTCTTCCTACCAGAGGCACCACTGGTGTCATTTTAATCTTCCGCTGCTCTTCCACTTAATCTCCGTGCTTTTCTTTCCGTCTCCAACTCCCACAACAGCCCCCTCCTCCCTTCGTTCCCCTCTTCTCACAGTGAAGAAACTCTCTCTGAAGCTTCCTCTTTGCTCTTTTTCGGTTGGGGAAACGACTGGCTGCTCAATCGTTCATGGCGCTGCTTTCACTCTTACATCGGAACGTGTGATTCGGTTTAGCCTCAGCAGCTACTGTCGTTAGCTCCGACAGGAACAACCTGCTAAATCTTAACGGGTGACCTCAGAGGCAGGTGCACGGTTTGAAACGTACACACGAGTCTTCTTCCTGCGCATTTTATCCATTATTTACATCTCTACATTTGCAGTGACATAACAGCATGAAAGTTTGATCTGTGTTCTCTTAAACCGTCAGCGCCGCTAACATCTCCATCTTTGTTCCTTTTCTTTCTCACCACTCACACTCTTCCATCTTCCTGCTGTGTTGCTCTCCTGCCCTTTTTTTTCCTAGACTTCCTCTCAGCATCTTGTATTATGTACAATATATGTACTATGTACATGAGTATGCAGACGATACAATCCTATACTCATCAGCGCCCTCTCTAGGTGCACTTGTATCTTCAGACTGATTTCAACACCTTACATAATGCAGCTTCTCATTAGGCCTGTCATGATAAACAATAAATCAATTAATTTGCGTGATAAATGAAAATTATCAACCTCATTTTCATTTATCGGCATTATCGTTTCTTTGTGTCTCTCTTTCTATGAAGACACTGGATGATAAAAGGCTCAACTCCGGTGTTCTTCACTGACCCCTCCCTTTCTCTTTTCTATTTAAAATCCATTTTAACCGTCCAAAATCGCGTTTTTGTAACGTTAAAAGCAGCTAAGCTGAGAAGCTAAGCTAACATGCCGACCTCAGGGGAAAAAAATCTGCCCTTTTAGCTCTCCGTCTTGTTGAAGCTCCAAAATTCACGATTGAATTCTCCCTCACTATCCATCCTTCAGTTCAAACAGTCTTATACTGCCATCAGTGGTCAAAAAAGGTACTACACACAAAATTAAAAAATTTCTTCTTAAATTTGACAATAATCACTAATTATTGTCAAATCTCAAACAATATTAAAGTTTATCACAGTAATTTCTGAGACAATAAATTGCCCAGTAAAATTTATCGTGACAGGCCTACATGTGTATGCAGACGATACAATCTTATACTCATCAGTGCCCTCTCAAATCTTCAGACCAATTTCAACACCTTACAGAATGCAGCTTCTCATCCCTTAATCCTCGTGTCTACCCCTCATGTGTTGCCTTCCAACACCAAACACTTTCCAAGCGCACCAACTCTTCAGCGCATAAAGCACCCCGAGCAGGATGAACGACATTAAAAGACGCTTAAATATCCGTGTGAGCCGTGAAACGCATGAACGCAGAGCAGCGGCAGAGTTAACACGAGCTTTTATCTCGCTAATGGCAGCCTAATTGCACGTAGAACATTAAGCAGCGGTGCTGCGTTACACACAACATTCATCCTCTTCTGCTTCTTCTGGTCTGAACTCTTGAAGCTCAGCAGCCGGGAGAGCAGAGCTGCGGCAGATCCTAACAGCTCCCCGGTGGGGAAGGGTGCAGGCGTGTTTTTAAAACTTTAACTTCTCCGTCCATTCCGTCCGAGTGAAGTAACCTCTGTTTTCCGCTCCAGATGCTCCGTGTTCAGACCTGCAGGGCTTGATGTCCGGGCTGCTCCCCGATGCCCAGATCTCTGCGTCGTCCAGCAGGGACGTGGTGTGGAACCCGGGGACGGCGCGCCTCGTGGCCAGCCGCTCGGGCTGGTTCCCAGCGCCTCCACAGCCCCTGGCTGGAGAGGAGTGGCTGCAGGTACAGGAGGTTTTTATTCCTGCACGTTTTGACTGAATTCAACAAAAAGGAAACGTTCTGTGCCACCTCTAAGTCTTAGAACCAGAATCCAAACAATATGAAGGTCAGATGTTTTATGAATACACAGAAGTGTATAAAACTGGACAAACGGAAAGTAACTAAAAGTAAAGAATGGGTTTTAAAGAGAAATCAAACGGGTGATGTTGACAAGCTAGAGTTGCTCGTTGTATCGATCTTCGTCAATGTGTCTGCTTGAAAACTACCAACATGTCGCAGAAGTTGCTGAAGAAGAAAAGTCTCACTGGAAATTAATTCTCCCTGAAAAACAGTTGATCTTATCCGAGCCTTTAGTCATACGAACGTTTAAAGTAACAAACTTGCTTGTAGATTTTGCTCTTCCTGTTTCTAACTCGCCACTTCTGCTACAAGTTGTAAAAGAAAGTACAAAAATGTGCACGATGGGTAATAACGATACTAAACACACCTGCAACACAGGTGCTGTAAATTGGTTTTGTTGAGTTTTGCTGCTTGTGAGGCGGAGAACAGCAAGTTTAGATGGGAAGAAAGTACATATTGGAGTAAGTACGCAAGTACGTGAGAAAGTAAATACTATGTAAGAAAAAATACGTAAGAAATTAAATATGTACGTAAGAAAGTGCGTACTTATGTTGGTACGCAAGTACACAAGTAAGTTAGAAAGTATGTACATAAGTCATAAGCACTAAAGTAAGTAAAAAAGAAAGTAAGTGCATAAGTACATACGTAAGTACATACATATATAAGTAAGCATGTAATAAGAAAGTACTAAAGTAAGTAAATAAGAAAGTAAGTGTGTAACCCACTCTGTCGCTCCCTCACTTTGCTGTTCGTGACCCGTGTGGGCTCCAAATGTGGAGATTTATTTTGTGTGAGAGACATTAATCCAGTTGTCTGAACTCCACGCCTGCAGGTGGACCTCGGTGCACCCAAAACCGTACGTGGAGTCATCACCCAGGGAGCACGGGGCGGAGACGCAGCAAGCGGTGCGTCCACGGACAACCGGGCGTTCGTCAGGAAGTACAAAGTGGCTCACAGCCTGACTGGAAAAGACTGGATCTTCATCATGGACGGCCGGACCAACCTACCTAAGGTGAGTGAGGGAGGAGAGTAGAACGTGTCTGTGCAGAAGTTCAGTTACGAGTGCGGTGATTTGTTCGGCGCAGATCTTCGAGGGGAACACGCACTATGACACCCCGGAGCTTCGACACTTTGACGAGACGGTGGCGCAGTTCGTCCGGCTGTACCCAGAGAGGTGGTCTCCAGGAGGGATTGGGATGAGAGTGGAGCTGCTGGGATGTGACCTTCCAGGTAGGACATTCTGCTGAATTATGGGCTTCGTACGGTAATGACCTCGAGTGACCTAAGCAGAAACTAGAGGAATTCCATTTCCTGTGAAAATGCAGTGTGAATGTTTATAGCATAAGAACTCTGAAAAAAAGCTGAAATTGGCTAAAAACATACTGAAATGTAGCTGAAATTGAAGAACAAGACCAAATAAATGAGTAGAAGAAAGCAGAAGGAACACATATTTGCTGAAATAGATTTAAATAAGCAGAAATAAGCACAGAAATTATGAAATTAGCTCAAAAAAAGCTGAACTTAGCAACAACAACAAAAAGCTGAAAAGTAGCTGAAAAGGCATAAAGAAGCTTGTTAAAGGAGCTGAAAGGAGTATAATGAGCTGAAATTAGCAGAAAGAAGTCAGAAGAAGCACGAAAATGTTGCAGTTAGCAGGTTCAGCTGAAAGTAGCTGAAAAAAATAAAATTTGCGGAAGGAAGCTGAAAGCAGCTGAAGCAGAACAAAATGTGAAAGGAGCAGTAAAAGGTTATAAACAGATCTAAAGATTTGAAGGAGGTAAAATGAGTTCATTTCATCTTCTATGAGAAAATAAATTTAAGAAAAAGCTAAATATTTAAAACAGCTAAAGTTGCACCAAAAGCCGTAGCACCCTTCTCGTGAACGTTTTGATGCTTTCAGTACCGGAGGAGAATTGCGGCTCTCGATAGATATGCATGAGCGTCATTAGAGTCTGCCTGAGGTGAAGAACTGACGTGACGGGCGGGTTTATGACTTCCTGCTGACATCGTTGCACCTGAAGCATTCTTGCTCGTTGCGAGCCTCTGATGATGAGCGGGGCGAGGACGGGTCGGGTTTACAGGAATGCGTCTCCAGAGAGCGAGAGCTCTGGTTTCCAGCACGGTCTGCTGCCCAGATGTGCTGGATCACGACAAACAGACGGCCGGCCACTGTTTACTTCTGCCTCTGCGCCGCGAGCAGGACGGCCGTGCACCTCAACGTGCTCAGCTCCTAAACGAGTTTGGACTTCAACACCAAGTCACCCAACAGTCTGAGGAACAACAAGCAAGTCCATGCGTGACTCGTCTGCCGGAGGTTCTCTGTAGAAGTCGAGGTCAGGCGATGCTTCTCGTTGACGTGTTTGAATCTTTCCAGCTGCCGTAAATATTTAACAACGTCACAGAAGTTTCCTGTGACATTGTTTGGTCTGCACAGAATGAAAAGCGAACGCACCATAAACACACCGTCTTTTCTGTTTAGTGCTTTATCAAATGCAAGCAATTCCTGTGTGCACGTTTGTTTTCCTGTTAGCAAAATTTCTCACAAACCACTGGATGGATTTTAACCCTAGTAAGTACAGTATTGTCTTTTTGGGGGGAAAAGTCAGCCACGCATTAAATTTTGTAAGATACCTGTATACGCTAAACAATACTCTAAAAGATCCAAGATAGACGCTAAACTTGGATCTTTTACCATATTGTTTAGTGTCTATCTTAGATCTTTTAGCGTATAGTTGTTGTACCACACTTTGGTTACCCCTGTGGTTTTTAAAAATGTGCTATATAAATAAAGTTGATTGATTGATTGATTAAACAATATGCTAAAAGATCTAAGATATACGCTAAACAATACGCTAAAAGATCTAAGACAGACGCTAAGCATTACGCTAAAAGATCCAAGATAGACGCTAAACTTTACGCTAAAAGATCCAAGATAGACGCTAAACAATACGCTAAAAGATCTAAGATAGACGCTAAACAATACGCTAAAAGATCTAAGATAGACGCTAAACAATACGCTAAAAGAGCTAAGATATACGCTAAACAATACGCTAAAAGAGCTAAGATATACGCTAAACTATACGCTAAAAGAGCTAAGATATTCGCTAAACTATACGCTAAAAGATCTAAGATAGACGCTAAACAATACGCTAAAAGAGCTAAGATATACGCTAAACAATATGCTAAAAGAGCTAAGATATACGCTAAGCACTAATAATGTAAAATAATACGGTATATTTTACAGATATTCAGCTAAAATTTGTCGTAGTAGCTTAGTCATCCTCAACACTCGGAGAGGTTTGTAGAAAAGGCTTAGTTGGCCTCGCCTGGTCATTTGGCGTTTCCTCGGCCGTTCCCAGTCAAAGCTCTTGCGAAACACAGGAAACAATGTGTTTTACATTAGCTGTCGATCTCCGAGCGATCTGTGGAAAGCACCACATTAAACAACCTGCAGAGAGTGGAACAAAATGAAAACTCCACAACTCGTCCAAAGGATGAGGAGTTCAAGGAGTTGGGGGACTTCTTCACAAAACAAACAAAAAAAAACTGTTGTCAGCGGCCGCACGCTGTTCACACGGCACCAGAAGCAGTGAGCAGGAACGTTGGACTGCTGCTGGCAGCCTGTGAATCATTCATTCCCCTCCGAGTCGCTGCGTCTTCAGCGATGTCTTCACTGAGCTTGTTTTCTCCGTCTAGGCTGAAGAAATGAACGCTTTCCCCCGCTGACCGAGCGTCGTACCAACTGAACGTAGAGAGGCACAATCCGTTTTCTCCTCTCATCCCGCCACATAGTTCCTTTCCCAGCCTGAGGCTCAGTGCGTGGGCCTCTAAATGTTTTTGTTCTCCTCTCCCCTGTTAGTCATCACTTCCACCTCTTCTCCAAGCTCACTGTTGGTCCTTCTGTTTCTGCACCGCTCTTTTGTGTGTGTGTGTGTGTGTACAGAGTCCTAGAATTAAATATTTATAAGCTCGGGAATGGAACTCGAAAGATAAATATGAGGAATCATCTGAGCCTTTTTTTTTCCAGGTAGAACCATTTTAGTGTTTGGAGTGATAAAAAAGACGACTTCACACACACTCGTGCACACCTATAATTTGGACCTCCGGTGTCTTCGCCTCGCTCTGTTTCTCCACTTCCCTTCAAATCCCAGTTAATCTGGCAGAGCTCACCAAGAGATGATGATAGATTTGAAGCAGCAGTAAAAGTTGCCACCGTATAATTAATGTGTTCTTTTTGTGTGGAGGTCGTCGGGTGCAGAAATTACAGCGACCTCTCGGAAAAAAAAGGTAAAAATGTTCTTTTCCGTTCTTCTGAGAATTATTAGAATATGCAGTTTTTACAAGTTAGTTCTTACGGCTCCTTCTGCAGCGAGTTAACTCGCGTAAAAGATTTGGAGATATCGCTTAAAAGTAGAGTTTCTTCAAACGATTGTGGTAGCTGGTGTGGTGGCCGAAGATTAACCTATAGGGGCCAAGGCCACCATTGGCCACTTCCTGGCGCTTCCCCTGGCCACCACTTCCTGGCGCTTCCCCTGGCCACCACTGTATACATATCCGTGTTTCCCTACAATTATACAAGCAGGGCACCCTGCCCTGTCAACAGAACCGATCGCCCTGCCTACCAAGTCAACACCCCCACCCTGTCAACAACTATGGGCACTGATGTAGCGTTAAGCTAGCTGTATGCAATACAGACGTGCTAGCTAAAAACCATAGGTAGCACTCTAAAAAAGTTAAGCCAGGTTCTCTCAACATTCAAAAAACAAAACAAAAAAGTAGAAACGTTTCGTCTTTCATCCGAAAGGCTTCTTCACTGAAGGACTGAGGAAGTCTTTCGGATGAAAGACAAAACGTTTCTTTGTTTTTGTTTTTTTGTTTTGTTTTTTTTTTTATGTCCAGAGGACCTGACTTAACGTTTTTAGAATTTTCTACCTGGATTATTGAACATGCTTCAGGACATAGATAGCAATCCATTTCCCTCACGCTGAGCCATCTATACCCCCTGCTCGAAATGGTGTGCAGGGCCGGTGGGGGGGGGGGGGGGGGGGGGGGGGGGGGGGGGGGGG
>JARVLU010000665.1:6900129-6911422 GCA_031762415.1 Simpsonichthys santanae
ACACACACACACACACACACACACACACACACACACACACACACACACACACACACACACACACACACACACTCAAGCTCCAAACCCGTCTAATATGTGAAATTGCATTTCTGCTCATGAGCTCGGTAAATGCCATAATACACGTGAGGTGCCGGGGGAAGTTTGACGCTCTTCTGACATTTGTGTTGACATTTGTCTGTCTCCCCGTCGTGTTCTAAACTCATCTAACGCTCTCCGTCTTTCTTGTCCCCGCTGCCTCCGTCTCGACCCGTCTCCCTGACCAGAACCCATCGCGGCGTTTTCTCCTGAAAGTCCAGGTGAGTTCCTCCTCCTCCTCCTCCCCGCTCGGTCTTGCATCCTTGTTCGTTAACGCAACAAACGAGCCTCGACGCTCCTTTTGGCTGATCGGAGTAACAAACATCTGCAGCATGAAGACGGCACTAAACTTTTACTAAAACAAAAGAGCCGCCGGTCCTTCAAAATAAAAGCTCACCTTCTTTTACGCCGAGAGTTAAACAAGAATGACCTTTTTATTTTTGATGATGTCCGTCAAAACTTTAAAAACAGCGCGTTGCAGAAACTGATCAGTGTATACTGGGGATGACTCTCAGCTACTCCCGTATCAAATTTTAGTTGATTACCTGCCAAACAAAAGCAACTGAACTTTAGCCATTGTTGTGTTTTCTATAGCTGGTTAGCTGTGGCGGCCATCTTACATCGATTCGACTTTAAAGTCCATCAGCTGTAGGCGTACATAACTCTCTGCTGAATGAAAGGTTTGAAAGCTCAATCATCCAGGTAGATATATCACAAAAAAAAGGTTAAACCAGGTCATCTGGACAGTTTCTTCGAGTTTCTGGGAATTCCAGAGGGCGGTCTTGAAACACGTCAAGGAGGTGCTATTTATAAGACAGCTCGGGGTTGGCAGGCCTCAGACTGATGAAGTATTTTGGAAGAAAGACAAAAACGTTTCTCCCGGGATTTAATTTGACCCGGATCCTGCCAGAACAGGATCGGGGAACTCTCTTATTTTGGCAGGGAGCATTCTGGTAAGAGTTTGCTTGGATCCGGTAACTCTCAGGCTTACGAATAAATTTGACTGCCTTGAACAAATAAAACATATACTGGATTTGTAAACTGAAAATAATTACATAAACACTCGTTTTAAACATAACAGCCACTTACGTGCCTTCTAATATATCAGAGCTGCCCCATTCAAGTAGCATTCCTGCTTGTACCCTTTAAAAAAGGCTCCGCCCCTAAAAGTTCAGTCATGGGCAATTTAATTAAGAACAAGTTTGTGGGACATTAATACAAATTTGAATTTTTTATTAAAAATATGAGAAATGTTTGATGGGTAATCACATGACGTTTGTAATGTTTCAAAATAACAGCGCCAATTCATCAAAATAACAGATCAAAATGGCAAAAAGACGGTCCAGTTTACTTTCCTTAAAAAAAGTTTCTCGTACTAAGCAACGGACAACTGAAGCACTTGAAGGCAGTGGTACTCGACGTTAGAGTTGCATTCAGGCCTAAAAAAATTGGATCCAGCTCGAAACCGTATAATTTTTTCCAAGACCGACCCGAAACCGTCCAATCGACTGTGATTACAGGCCCGAACCCGGGAAAAAAGAAATACTTTTTTTGAATTATGTTTATTAAGCTTTTACTGCTATTGTAATCAAATTACCGGTAGTTAGACATGATTCAAAAACGTATTTCAAAGAAAGGAAGAGGAAGATATGATTTCTTGTTTATTAACAAGAGTCAATAATTATTATATTATAGTTGTTATAATATTCTAGTTATTATTATAGTGATTAACAGTCTGCGGACACGCGTGGCTGATGATCCAAATTGATTCGTCGGCCGTGCTCGTCCACTGAGACCGCAGTTGAGTCTAGTTAAGCTTCAGGTGGCTCGCTGGCAGTGATCCATCTGGACCTTTTTATTACCTCTTTCACCGGCTGGTCAGCACGCAGTCAAATGGACGCGTGTGGCTGGTGATCCAAATTGGATATTCAGCCGCGTGTGTCCGCTAACGCAATCAAAAGTCAGACATCGGCCTGCCCATCCAGCACATTATCTTGGCCTGGCCCTTTTTTGGCCAGGTGCGGGCCCAGAATAAAAATGACATCCCTACTCAACACGTGGCGGGGAGTGCTTGAGAAGCGGAGTGTGCTCTATTCACACAAGGGGAGCTGTTGGTCAGGCTACTCTAAAATAGTTGTTGAATCAACTGTTTACTTATGTAGGTAAACGTAGATGTTCAACAACCCGTTAAAATACACCAGAATGCAGGAAATGGCATCTACTTTATTCAAAACTTTCTGGGGAAGTCCTGTCTCCCCCCACCCCCCAACCACCACCTATGCCATTTGCGTTTCGGCTGTTTACAAATTAAGCACTGGTTTCTCCTAAAAAATAAACTGACCAGATGACCTGATTTTATCCTTTTTTTGTGATTTCTACTCGCTGGTTCCACGACTGGATTCAAATTAGGATCACTCTCCTTGCGTTGGGTTGGGAAGTAGGTTAGTTTTAGTTTAAATGAGTGAAATCAAGGCCGCAGCGTGGAGTCAGACGTTTGCAAAGAGCTCCGTCTTTCCAGTTGGAGGCTGTCAGAAGAGATTTAAAGAACTGTCTGCCTCATGGAAAAAATATTTGGAGCGTCCTGCGGGGGCTCGGTGAGATTGATGCAAGTGTTTCGGCGTCTCATAATGCCTCGCAATAAGATTCGAGCTCGGCGCTTTTATTGTGGTGCGTGTGCATTTCTTCAGCTTTTCAGTCTCGAAGCCTTCACTCAGAGAGAAGCGTGGCGGTGTCCCGAGTGGAAAGCAATCAGACAGAGAGCGAGCGCGGGGTATCTCCTCTGCCTAATGAGGGTGTGCAGTGTGAAGTAGCACGATCACGCACCATTTCACTCTGTAATTATGTGACACGGTCCAAAAATCAGGAAGCACTGAGCTCACCGTCCCCAACTCAACGTGAGATTTGGAAGTTTTTTACTCTCATCTTGAGCCGACGAGCCTTTTGGAAACCAAAAGTGTTGAGAAAAGGGAGTTTCACGCCAGGATAGAAGATCTGTGGTCGTCTCCAAGGGGAGGTCTGGCCCGGAGGAGGAAAACGAGACAAACAAAGAGAATAAATTACAAATCAGCCCGTTAGATAACAGTCCGGTGTCGCCTCTGGAGCGATGGCCTCGGTGCCCCGCTGGCTCTTGCATGGCTCTGAGGGCTGTTCGTGACATCCTGTGCCGGCGTGGAACAGGAAGCGGAAGCTCCTCAGCTTCACGTGTGTCCGTTATTGTTCAACTGATAGTTTATGGCTTTCGGTTTCACACCAAGTGACGTCATCCGAGCTTCAAAATAACAGATTTGACTCCATTTGCATTTGATTGGATTGATATCGAACCAAATCTCTGGATAATCTTGGTGTGAAAACTTGCACTCGAACTGTCGTCCAAGCCACGCGACAGATATGGATGCTTTTTTTTTTTTATTGCCTGGGATATTTATTTATTTTTGCAACTGGCATGTTTGGGCATGCTCTTATGGTTTTGATTGTTAGTTAAAACTCCCAAAATGGATAGAAATCTATTATTTTACCCTTTGGCCAATTACTGTGTATCTCTCCACCAGGGGGAGGCGTTCCTGTGCCTCCCTTGCCAATCCACTGGTATTACATTATGGCTGCCGGAGGCGCCCTCCTTCTCCTGGCGGCGGCCATCTTGGTCAGAGCTCTCTGTTGCTGTCGACAACACCTGGCCACCAAGAAAAGCCAGCTGTCCGTGGCCTACCACAGCTCCTCGCAGTGCTTCCAGTACTCGAACTGGTCCACCAGCATGGCCGCCCCGGGGGTGGAGCCGGTCCTGACGGTGAGGCTGGACAGCCGCGACAGACACCGCACCCTCTGCTGAAAAGACGCGCCGCTTCAGACGACGTCGCTGGGACGTGCGAGTGGGCGGAGCATCCGCTCGATGAAGACGTCGGAGACACTGCGGCCTCTCACGAGCTTCCTCTGAACGTTTGCCACCACGCTGCTCGTGACGAGCAACGTATCCAGAGCGGAGTTATTTTTCCAAACATCTCGAATTGGGCCATGGAGCGCCGACTGTTCGTCCTCTTGGAATGACCCCAGCATGGACGCACACATAAACTGGTGTGGGCTGGGACGTGAAAGGAGGGTTGGTTCTGCTGCCTGGAGCCAGCCGGAGCTGCCAAACGAGACCCGAGAGACTTGAGGAGCTCTGCCGAGGAGAAAACTGTCCACTGCGCTGTGGCTGGAGGAACTATCAACAGACGTGTGCCAAGAGTGAGGGAGCCGCAACAAGAAGGAGGCAGAAAGTGTCCCCCGTTGTCCTTTTTTAAGAGCATGTGCACATTTAAAGCCACTGGACGCAGATCCGTCTTACTTAAAGGCGGAGATGAGCAGCGGCTCGTCCTCTGCTGATAGAGGCGTCAGCCGGTGATGGATGCCGCCGTCTTCACTGCTTACTGTTTCATCTTGATTCTCTTGTGTAATAAAGCTCGTTGTTCCCCACTCCCATTTACGCTCCGTACCACCCACTACAGTTGTTTCCCCCCACCCCCGACCCCTTCGTCTTTGAGCTACCCAGATGAAAGCAGCGCCACGCCGGGCCTTGTGTTCTCGGCCCGACTGTGCGCTTGTTGTTTTTAGGGTTGTAAATAGACACAGCTGTCTGCCATCGCCACTTGGTCTTTGATTTATGTTCCTACAAATCCCACAATGCCGCTGGACCAGCTGGAAGCCAGAAGTGAAGGGTTTGTTCTGTGTACACCCCTTGAGATGTTATATAATGAATACCAGAAGCTATTGATGAGGTTTTTTTTTTTTTTCAATAAATAAAACACTTCTACCAAATATTTAACACGTGTAGGATCTAAACATAATCTGTTGTGAAATTCTGCTCCAAAACGGACAAATTGGCCCAGATTTCCCTCCTTACAGTTGTTCCAGGGGTGATCGACTGATCCGAGCTCAGCTGGTTCGAGTGAAATGAAATGCCGCCTAATGGGGCGTCGCTCTCCAGGTCTGCCGCAGCTGCACCTCTGCAGAACACACCAGAGTTTGTTGTCACTGTTGCAAAAAAAAAAAAGTCCATTTTTATTTTATTTGGTTTTATTTTGGCACACGCCCACTTTATGCTTTTAAATCAGCTCAGGCGCTGATCCATCTCGGCACCATTACACGCCACGCTTCTTATAGTTGTAATTAGTTAATGGACAGGTAGCATTTATTAAAGCTGCGGTAAGCACCCCATCCCCAACCCCCATCTGCTGGACCTCCATCGCCCCCATTCGCTGCCAGCTTCTGTTGCCCTGGAAACCGTCTTAATAATGCCATCGGCCATCAAAGACCTCAGATCTAGACGTGTGCCTTGCCAAGCAGTTACTCCCACTCCTGAACGCTTGCCAAAAGCACCAAACACACACACAGACGCACTCAGAGACACAAAATAAAAAGAAAACTCTTCCAAAGTACACTTGAGCGTTTGAGCTACAGCCCATTTCTAGTCCTACCAGTCGTCTGATTTTCAGTTCTAATATCAGAAAACACTTTTTCAAGCTCTGCGTTTGAATTTCTTCAACGCGCCGCTCTTAAACTGGTTCAAATGACGGCGTTATGAGGATTGTGTTGCATTTGTGTCCACAGAGACTGAGCAGTCTTATACGATCTTTATCTAATGTGATGACCGTGTGTTTGACCGGAATGTATCTTAATGAAAATTCTCTATGAATAAAGACATATTTTTCTATTATAACAGAAAGTGTCTTTGTGTTCTATCTGTATACCAACTGAAGGTTTTTTTGGGGGGAGGATTGCACCAAAAGCTTGACTGCCACACTAAAAGGCCTTGAAGCTCAACTTGGTTAATTATTCAGCGCCGTTTAAAAAAGATAAACAAGCTCTGAACCAAAGTTTTTAGTTTTTTGTTTATCCATGCACTAGTTCTCCAAGTTATGTGAAGTCGCTCCTTCTCTGTCAGATTCCTTTATTCCTCCGCCGATGTTTGAAAGTACGCTGCTGTTGACTCGTCTGTAGCCACAGGATGAGTTTTGGCGCTTCGGCATCATGTTGCGTTTGTAAACTGGCCTGCTGCTTCTGATCTTATCTGAGTGACAGGAGCTTTTGTGTTAATGTTGGTCATTTTTTATCTGCTTCAGTGCTTATTTCCTGTGGGGTTCCGCAAGGCTCGATTCTTGGACCCCTTCTGTTTTCACACATCTTATCCCCTTTGGGGTCTATCCTGAGAAAACAAGTTTTAATGATCAGAAAACTGAATTTATTGTGTTTAGCCCTAGCTCTACTGCTGTTTCTGTTCCTTTAAATCTGGACTCTTGAGCCATATCTTTTAAAGTCTGTTATAAATCTCAGGATGGTTTTAGACTCTAACTTTAAGTTTAATAAACAGATTAACTCTGTTCTACAGAAAAGCTTCTTCCAGTTGAGGCAGATAGCTAAGCTTAAGTCTGTGTAGCCCAGATCTGACCTTGAAAAACTAGTCCATGCCTTTATTACAACCCGTCTGGACTACTGTAACACTCTTTATGTTGGGGTCAGTCAGGTCTCCCTTTCACATCTCCAGCTCGTCCAAAATGCTGCAGCTCGGCTACTAACAGAAACTTGTAGGTTTGAGCATATTTCACCAGTTTTGTCCTCCCTTCCCTGGCTCCCTGTACGTATCAGAATTGATTTTAAAATTTTCCTGTTGACCTAATTGGTCTTGCACCCTCATATCTCTGAACTGCTTCAACCATATGTTCCTTCTCGGGCACTGAGATCATCAGATCAGCTGCTTTTGGTTGAAGCTCAGAGGAGATCGGGCTTTTTCAGTAAAGGGCCTTAAACTTTGGAACAATCTGCCCCACAACATTAGACAGGTCACTTCACTTCCTGTTTTTAAATCTCTGCTAAAAGCACACCTGTGTTCACTGACTTTTAACACCGCGAGGTCTGATTTAGTATTTTATTGTTTCATGTTTTTTCGTTTGTCGCTTTTAATTACATTTTATCATTTTTTTCTTTAATTACTGCAATTAATTTTATTGGTAAGCACTTTGGGAACAGCTGCTGTTTTCAAATGTGCTTTGTGAATAAATTTGACTTGACTTGACTAAAGGTCAGCATGTCCTGTGCTTCTCATTGACAGATAACAGACACAATGAAGTTGGAGATGGGCGACTTTTCAGCGGCAGAGACCCGCAAGGAATGGGTGAGATGTTACTGACCATCCATTGCTCAACAAATGCCTAACTGTTTCTCTCTTGTCTCTTCTGCGGACTGTCCTTTAAGTTGATTTGCTTCCTTTCCACAGGTTTGCAGTTCCCTGAGTGGAACACGGCGTCTCCGTCATCGGAGCCTCCAGTGACGAGCGTCTCGGAGAAAGACAACTCCTGGTTGTACACCTTGGACCCCATCCTGGTCACCATCATCGTCATGAGCTCGCTGGGCGTCCTCCTGGGCGCGGTCTGCGCCGGCCTCCTCCTCTACTGCACGTGCTCGTACAGCGGCCTGTCGTCGCGCTCATCCACCACGTTGGAGAACTACAACTTTGAACTGTATGACGGCCTCAAGCACAAAGTGAAACTCAACCAGCAGCGCTGTTGCACCGAGGCTTGATGAGCGGGCGTTTTTAGTGTGGACACCTCGCACTGTTTTACGTCATTTTCACCTCTTCACTTTAGCGCCCGCTGACTTCCTCAGTGGTGCGGATCACAGCGAGGTCTCATCTAGGGAAAACGTGGCACCGTCCAGTATTGTTTTTTTTATCCGATGGACCAATGAACGAAAGACTTGGGGGACACCTTTAAGGACCGCTCCATCGCAGGGATGATAGGCCTCAAATATCGACACATATCAATGACCAATGCCTGGCTCACCAAAAGAGAAATGTTTTAAACGCATCATAGATTTGTCTAGTTTTGAAACTGGATGCTGTAAAGTACACAGACAGAGCCGGACACGTCGTGTTGGTAAGGTGATAGGTTAGGAACTTCCTTAGAAAGTGTATTTTTTTGATCACATGTGAACACAGTGGCCTAGATCTTAGCTCCTTTGTTTGGCCCCTTGACTCCTTTGTTCTGTCGTTGACTCTGCCACCTCTCAGTCTCTGTTATCCCCTGACTTCTGACAGTCTGTGATATTTTTAGTCATTGACGTCCCTTGAGTTTTTGCTCAATCAGTCTCTTTCTGTTTAATGTTTCCTTTCTGGCCTGTAGGCAGTCTGGGCTGGACGGTAAGATTAGTGGAAGAAAGTATAAATATTATGGAGGTAGGCAGGGGAGCATTTTAAGGCATTATTTTTAACGACAAAAAGACGTTATTGTTAGATTTAGTTGTTCGAGACTGTTGTCGCTGGTTCTTGTCGAAGAGAAAGGTCATGTTTACATTGCGGTGAATCGTAAAAGGTCTAGATTTGGACGGTGCAACCTATGGATTGCTGGTAAGAGCAGAGACTGAAACCCTGAAGGAACTGAAACGAAGGAGGGAACGAGTGAAACTGTGAAGGACTGAGCGCTAAACCCTCCCGGGCTCTCACGGGGATGACCCTGTGTTTAAATAGAAACTGAACCGACTCAACAAAAGCTCCTCTCAATCGACTGAATGTGTGCCCGGACACACAGCAAGCCTTAAAGTGTTTGTGGAAAACGCTGAAAATAAGGATCACCATGTGGACCTCAAAAGCCATGACTGAAAGGACCTACCCCGTCCTCGCCCACGTCCGCCTGCCTCAACCTGTCGGCTAACGGTGGCCAACTCTTTTTTTGTTTATTTGTACTTTTGGTTTCAAAAAGGTTTTCATACCGTTCGGAGATGGGCCGGGGGGGGGGTTGCATGCTCTGAACGGACTCATGCATTGTGAGCACAGCGTCCCCTCTTGTGCACACGAACATCTAACCACCGCAGTTGTATATACAGAACAATAGTCCGCATCCTCCCCATCTCACAAACACTGGAGTCCTCGAGCACCCACGCACTCGCCACCGCACTCTGGATTGCAAATAAAATCCCATGGATTGACTTGTAGACGCGACACCCCCCTGTTCACCACACAAGCTGTCCTCTCTCCTTTGAGGCCCACATCCAGGGACCCCACTGACTCTCTTCAAAGTGCCTCGGGGGTCCAGCTTGCTTTTGGAGCCTGTATCATTAACTGTTATAGCCACAGCGCCCCCTACTGCCTGGGAGGACCAAAACCTAAAAGAGGACAACACTCCCACATTCACACCCCTTTTTCACACTGCTAGGACTGCTGTTATTTTGAAGGGGTCTTTGTACAGAAATGCTCTTTTTATGATTGTTATGATGATTACTGTTATAATTTAATAAAGGATTTATACCGAACTGACAAAGTTTTGAGCCTTTAATGGAGTGGCGGTATGTAACGAGACGCCTCCCGTCCAATTACCCACAAGCTAAAACTTCCATTTTTAATTACACACAACAAACACGCGTGTTCTGCTGCTTTGCGGTATAAAATACACACATTACTGCGCTGCCAGCCTGCTCCACTTGGCCTCTAATCTCCCCATGATGTCCCATTAGTCCGGACCTCTGGTGGCCCTCATTTAGGGAGCTGCAACATCAAAGCTTTGAAGAACGCCGGCGTCTCCGACACACACAGCACACGCAATTACGCCATTTCTCTTTTCTACAGCTTCCTGGGTCTGCCACACACTGGTCCATTCACCTGCACAAGCTCGTAGAGCCTTTCCCAACTCCTCAGCCTTGACGTCGGATAGATCGGACCCTCGTGAGGAAATTGGAAGATAAAGCGTCGAAGTCAATGTAGAGTTTTGCGGCTGCACCTTAGCCCGTGTGTCTACGTTGGTGTTTTAGCTGCAGCCGTGTTAAACAGGAGTATGAGTTGATATTAAACTGAGCCTGTAGCGCGTTCGGATCAGAACGTTCGGCGTTGCCGCGACGATGGCAGCAATTGTTGGCGCGCTCCGGTTCGCGGCGTAGCAGGCCAATTACCGTCTCTGGAAGAAAAAAATTTTAAAGTACAAACCCCGGCAGCCCCCCAGTCTGCTGGAGGAGTGCGATGCCATCTGCTCGCAGGTTTGATTGATCCCGGCAGAACAGTCACGACCACATCACACGACTGAACGCCGACAGGAAATTACCAAAGGAGCCAGATTGTCATTGTTCCGTACCGCCTCTTGTTTTCACAACCAAATTAATCTCGTTTTTTTTTTCTTGTTTCCCGTGTGTGTTGCACAAATGTTTTTCAAGGCTTTTATTTTTTTATCAGAGTGTAACGCCACGCTGCAGGGGCCTTTTCCTTTAGCCGTCAGATCAGAGGCTTGTTTTTGCCTCTGAAGCCAAGGCGGCCTTCAAAGCGAGAGAGGAGGGGGGGAAAACTGGCGCCCTGTAAATTGATAGGCCAGATTGCAGAGGGTGTCCGTTTGAGGGTCGCGCTACAGGAAGTGACTAAAGCACACAGCTAATTATTCTGGGGATTATATAACCAGGATGGAACAGAGGGCAGAACATTCATCAACAGAGAGGGAAGCAACTTTATTTGGTTTTCTAACTTTTATCACTTTGTCTTTCTTTTATATTTCTGCACATATGCCTCTCGGTGTGCGGCAACACAGCAAGGCCTGGTTCAAACAAAGTGCAACGGTTTGAAACCTCGTCCTTCACTGTAGCTTCTGCCAGTTTCAGTCAGAAGTTTAAATACAGTCATCATGAGGATGATTGTCGTATGAATTTTGGGCTTTTAATGATTTGTTGACTTTTCCAGGGATGGCTGGTAGAAAGGGGCAAGCAGAGCTATTCCCTCATTAGCATTCTTTTAAGCATTTATTTTACCAGGGAAGTATCCATTGAGATTATTAATCTCTTTTACAAGGATGTCCTCACATATATGCATCTGTGGGGGGAGACCCCTCTGTTTTGTGCACTAGCTTAGCAACATGTTAGTGCTGGCAGTTGTTGACAGGGTGGGGGTGTTGGGATGAGTGAGGGAAGCGTAGCAGTATGTAGCATCTTAGCTAAAGCGTTTATATTGCATGCTGCTAGCATTTTCAACACGTGGGGGGGGGCTAAGATTTGTGAGAGAAGCAGCGCATGCTCTATTCACACAAGGAGAGCTGTTGGTCAGGTTACTCTAAAATAGTTATGTGTTTACTTATGTAGGTAAACGTAGATGTTACAACCCGTTAAAATACATCAGAATGCCGGAACATCTATCTTTTTCAAAATTATTGGGGTGAAGGCCCCCCACAGCCCCCCCCCCCCCCCCCCCACCCCCCCCCCC
>JARVLU010000665.1:6914849-6934674 GCA_031762415.1 Simpsonichthys santanae
TTTTCTTAGTTCATATCTTAGATCTTATTACTGTTTTTCTTTTACATTTTATTGTTGGATGTAACTGGGACCCTGTGCACATAATTTTGTTCCACCACATGTACCACATGTGGTGCGAATGACAAATAAAGAACCTTGAATTCTTGAAATTAGTTAGATCTAAACATTAATAAGTTGTAAATGTACAGTCAATAATTTCTTCCTGAAAGTTTCATCAAAATCTGTTCAGTGGTTTATGAAATATTTTGCTAACAGACAAACAGTGACAAGGCACTAACAATGCCAAGGTTTTAAGCAAATACTGTATGTTGTGCAACATTTTCAAGTTCAAGTCAAATTTAATGTCTTTCGCATCACATGTGGTAAATGAGGTGGAACGAAATTATGTACAGAGGGTCCAGTTACACCCAAAAATAGCAAAATATGAAGTGAAAAATAAAAACAGTACATATACACTGATATACGCTAAATGAACACTAAACTGTACAATAAAAGATCTAAGATATACACTAAACTCTAATAATGTAAAACAATATGGTATATCAACAGCAGCCTGAACATGAGTCTGTGGTGAGCAGATGGGAATGAATGAATACAGCAGCATGAGATGATCAGCAGCATGAGATCAGCAGCATGGATAAGTTACATATCACCAATTAAAGTTTTTGCACTCAAAGTATGTGTTGGGGACAATTCTCAGCTACTACCACACTGTTATATTTTAATAAATGCAACGCTGACTGAGTAATTTCTGTATTTCTAAATTAAACATCTTAAATTGTGTTGCTTCCAAAAGTCGATTTGTTGAGGATGCACATCCGTTAGTTATGTTTAGCAAGTTTGATTCAAGTCCATGCGCTGGTTCATGAGCTAACAGACAGACACACACACGGGCAAGAACATCGTCCACCTTTGCTTTTCGTTGACGAGTGATAAACGTCTTTAAGAAGCGTAGCCTGCCTCTGCCCAGACACCCACCTTAAAATCAAAGTCTCCCTCAGAGAAGTTCTTGTGCAGCGCCGGTGACAGAAACTGTGTTGTCACGACAATGATACTGCAGAAACCAAACATTACACAATGAGCTTCAAAAAAACTAATTGTGCCAAAAAAAATAAATAAATAAATAAACGATTAAAAATGTTTCTAAGCAAGCATCACCTTCAGATCAGGATTATCTGAAGGTGATGCCTGATCTAAAAGCTTGGCTGTATTCCCTGCATTAAAAAAGAAAAGTATATGACAAAAACCAAGAGCAGGACTCACTGACTGGTCAGCAAACGCATCACGCTCCAGTCCCGGGGGAAGATGGTCAGTTTCATTAGGTTGCGAAAAACGCAGAAAATCTTCAGCAGGAACTCCTGCAAGAAAGTGTGTTACCAACGTCTGCTCTGTCCAAGACCAGCATGCAGTTCATCTGTGCACTCTGATCTCAGCTCAGTCTTAAAGCTAATCATTTGGTATCAGAACCGAGCAGACTTTCTGAGATGAGGTGAGGTTGTCCCACCTTTAGTTCCTCCTTGCTGTGGAAGCTGTTAAGCAAATGATGAAAGTGGATCTCTGTCATCTGTCGGAGCAGAGAGAGAAGGCAGGAAACGTACTCCCCCTGCATTAAAACCAAACACGCATGCAAACCAACAAAAGCAGAGTCAATATCCAACTCTACATTCTATCCAGCTGCACATACTTTTATAATCTTCCAAAGAGGAGGCTTACCGTTATCTCTGCAGTGCACTGGGGACAGCGTTGTCCTCTGGACGTCTCCACAGAGTGGGATTTGCTCATGATGGACAGCAGAGTCTGCAGCAGCACATCCAGTAAGCTCTCCACCATCATTTCCACCTCCTCCTGAACAGAAGACTCCTGAAAAGCATATTCAGAAATGACTGGGGAGTGTCTCAAAGTTTGAACTGGTAACCTGTGGTCACATAAAATATCAGATTTTTTTTTTTTTTTTTTTTTTAACGGGTGCAGGATTGACTTGGTCATATGTGTTAAAGTTTGCACACAGAACAGGTCATTGTACCATAGAGCTTGTCTTGATTATGGAAAAGATGCTCCCCAGGATCCCAGAACATATGAGCAGCTCCCTCTGCTGGCGCAGATGCAGATGGATGTGATGCAGAACTACCGGCAGCAATATACTGCGAGACTCTGATAAAAACATGAATTAAAAAGTAAGCAACTAGTTGAAGATATTGAACAATTCTTGACCATTTTTTTGTAGTTTATTTAGGGTGAGATAAAAAAAAGCTTCAAATCCTTTCTGCTGTCTCACCAGGGAAGAAGAAGAGGCGGCTCTCGACTGTACGAGCGATGGACTGCAGTTTGACCACATCCATGGACTGACCAATGTCCACCGTGCTGGGCATGCTCCCCAGGGTGCCCCTGACATATTCGGCCACCTCCTGAACGGTGAACATCTGCAGCAGCTCATCAAAGATATCAGGGAAACTGTTCAACAGTGCTACCTGGGAGGGAAAATGAAGGAAACCGGGAAGCAAGTTATGAAATAAATGAATCTGTATTCAAACATCACATTTTCAATGGTGACAGAATAAAATAAATTTGTGTTAAATTGCATGTTAAACGTAAAAGAAAATGTAAATGTGGCAACACTGGTTTTACAATCAGCAGCAAAAGAAGCCGTAGCATATAGAGTCTTAATGAATCAATCTGTTTGAGCAGGCGGATGGTTGCACAGCATCTGCTGCTGTGTGGAACCGACACGGGGGGGGAGCTGTGACTTACTGAGAAGGACGAGAGCCAAGAGCTATGACCACAGAAAGGCATGCAGCTGATCACACCCCTAAAGTGTCCAAGATCAAGCCACGGATGGAGCAACAGTCATTAAAGCATCAGTTACAGAACATGCAGAGTAATGGAAACAAGAGATAAAGATCAGTCACTGAGACACATGAATGCAAAATTATATATAGAAAAAAAGAACAATACACCAAAGTTCATGCTCAATCACCCAGGTACAAAATCCAATAATGGTCGGTCAGGTTGTCTGGACAGTTTCTTTTTTGTGGCAAGACATTTTGCACTCTATCTGAATGGCTTCATCGGTCTGAGGAGTCCCAAGTAAACTGTTCCCCACTAAGCAGTACACTCCTTTAGTGAACCAACCAGTTTGATGGTGATAAGATGGTTGCTGGGATGTGTCCTGTCCCCCATCAACTCCTCCCAGGCAGGCAGCCACAGCCAAAGTGGTTCAATACATCAAACACCCTACCATACCATGGTGTCCCTATAGAGTTTGTTGATTCCTATAAATATTTGTGTATCCTGGTCGATTCACATCTTTCTTTTAAACTCCACGTGGAAAACGTAGTAAAAAAAAACAAAGTTAAACTGGGTTTCTTTTTCAGAAACCGATCCTGTCTAACACTGAATGCTAGGAAACACCTTGTAACTGTGACTTTCCTTCCCTCCATTGATTACAGTGACATTATCTACATGAACGCTCCTACAAGCACCCATGCTGTCTATCATGGTGCACTAAGATTCATAACTGGCTGTGATTATCGTACCCACCACTGCACCCTGTATAACTGGACATCATTAACTTCATGCAGACTCTCACTGGTACATTTTCATCTTTAAATCACTTGGTCTGCTGCCTTCATACATCTCCTCCTACACGTCACTGAGTGTGCACTCTCAGGACATGATTACCTGCAGTGTTCCCTCAGTGCACTAAGGCAAAAGGCCTTCTCTTACTCCACTCCTGTTTCCCGGAATATCTTGCAAAACAATCTGGCTGACTTTGGTTTATTTATTGGATTTTAAACCATTTTTAAATTCAATGCAAAAGCCAAAGTTCCTGTTTTTTAGTCTGTTTCATAATGTAGTTTGATTTTATTTTGTTTTATATCACTACTTTTGTTTATTTTTTTATTTTATATACATTTTACGGTAATTTATTGTTGTGTGTACTTCATCTGTTCTTCATTTTAAACAAATAAATAATAATAATAATAATAAAAAAGTTTGAAGCTCGTTTGAGAGGCTCGTTTTGGGTCTCAGCCCAAGCAACACAGTTCCGGGTTTATCTGCTTTTGCGCGCTGACGTCCATCTACGTCATCAGTCCGCGTTACGTAAGCGTCGATTGCCGAGTCATGGATCGCCGTTTAAACGCCACAAGGACGTCGGTTCGGGAGCGGGACCGGGTTCGGTTGATGGGAGGACAAGCAGAACGTTATATAGACACATAAATATTAGGTTCTGGTTCTGGTTGGGTTCGGTTTGAGGAGACGAGAGACGCCGGCTAACTGCTAGCTTGACGGACTGCGCGTGTCTGCGCGGAGCGGCTGTTTATTTATCAGATTTTAACGGAAGCCTTGAAAGGTAAATAAAAATAACAACAACTCAAGAGGTTAAATGTCTTAAAGTTCGTGTGTTTTGTCTGCGTGTTGCTGTTGAGATGATTTAACATTCCGTGCTCAAATTTCAGCAGTCAAATCATGTTCAGTTACCTGTAATGTCAGTGTTTGTTTATTTATTTTATTTTAAAGTGTTATTTGACGTATGATAAATTTTAAAGCTTCAATTTATTATTTTTGCCTTTTTTAAATATGTACTCAAACCTTAAAGTTTTAATTCCTCGTTTATTTATTTATTTATTTTAGAATTTGCTTCCATAACAACTTTTTATTTATTTTTTATTTAAAAAAAAAAAAAAAAAGTGTCTTTGATCATTTTAAGGGCAGATACTTTTATTTTTAAGTCCTCCACTTCCCTGATTTATAAAGCTGAAGCTGTAAAAAAGTGCTGAGTCATCCTGAGTGACCGTGACGCAGCACATTGTGAAGCTTTGACAGACCTACTGAGATGTTGCTCATGATGTTTTAAAGGTTGTTGCGTGTGTTTGTGGTGCAGCTGCAGCCATGCTCATCCAGAGCTACTGCGAGCTGAACACCTCCATCTCCCACACCTGGCTGGATGAAGGCATCTCCCCCTGCTTCTACTTCACCCTGGTCCCCACCATCCTGCTCAGCGTCTCGTTCCTCCTCGGCGCCGTCCACTGCGTCTTCTACCAGAAGTTCGGCACGGCGATGGAGCCCAAGTTCATCCCGCGCTCCCGCCTCTACGGCCTCCAGCTGGTCCTCTCCGCCCTCCTCCTGCTCCAGTTCCTGGGTGGGATGATCTGGAGGGCTTCCGGCGCCGGAGAGCTCCCGGGGTACGTGGTGCTGTACGGCTGCTTCTCCATGCTGGGATGGGCCTGGGCTTTAGCTCTGCTCAGGGTGGAGAGGCGGAGGGTCCTGCTGATGGACCGAAGCAGCGGACACAGCGCCGTCCTGCTGGTGTTCTGGGCCGTGGCGTTCTCGGCTGAGAACTTGGCCTTCGTCTCCTGGTACAGTCCTCACTGGTGGTGGGGGCTGGAGGACGACCAGCAGCAGGTGAGGAAAGAGTGTTTTTTTTTTATCTGGTTTGAACTAGGCCTGTCGCGATACACAATAAATCAATTAATCGTATGATAAATGAATATTATCAACCTCATTTTCATTTATTGGCTTTATTGTTTCTTTGTGTCTCTTTCTGCTGAAGACGCTGGATGACAAAAGGCTCAGCTTCACTGACCCCTCCCTTTCTCTTTAAAATCTATTTTAACCGTCCAAAATCACAATTTTTGGACGGTTAAAAGCAGCTAAGCTAACAGGCCAACCTCCATCTTGTCGAAGCTCCAAAACTGTAAAAAGTTTTTCTCTGCAAAAAGAAGCCGAGAACTTGTTTACTGATTTTTTTAATTAAAAGCTTTGTGTGAAAAATGCTATGCTAAAGAGCTCAAACCACGCAGAGTGTCAGCCATTTTGAGAACCAAAGAGAGACCACCTGTGTCACGTCAAGGGGCCTTTCTCCCATTTTTCTTAAAGAGACACGCTGCTCGCTCCCTCACTATCCATCCTTCAGTTCAGTCTTATACTACCATCCAGTGGTCAAAAAAAGGTACTACACTCAAAACAAATTAACCAGCATTTCTTCTTAAATTTGACAATAATTACTAATTATTGTCAGATTTCAAACAATGTTATCGTTTATCGCAATAATTTCTTACACAATTAATTGCCCACCAAAATTTGTTATTGTGACAGTCCTAGGCTCAACGATGGTTCTCTTCACTGACTCCTCCCTTTTCTCTTTTCTCTTTAAAATCTGTGTTAACTGTCCAAAATTGCGTTTTTGGATTGTTAAGCTGAGAAGCTAAGCTACGAGCTAAGCTAACAGGCCGACCTCGGGGTAAAAGCCTCCGTCTTGTCGAAGCGCCAAAATTCATGGTTGAAACCCGTGCCTTCGTGTAAAAAGTTGTTTTTTCTCTTCAAAAAGAAGCTGAGAACTGGTTTACTGATTAATTTTTTTATTTTTATTAAAAGCTTTGTGTGGAAAATGTTATGCTAAAGAGCTCCAACCACACAGAGCGTCCGCCATTTTGAGAACCAAAAAACGGGAACGAGAGACAGCCCATGTCATGTCAAGGGGCCTCCTCTCCTTTTTCTTAAAGAGACACGCACTCCGCTTCCTCACTATCCATTCTTCGGTTCAGTGTTATACTGCCATCTGGTGGTCTAAAAAAGGTACTACACTCAAAACCAATTAAACATTTCTTCTTAAATTTGACAATAATTACTAATTGTCATCACATTTCAAACAATGTTATCGTTTATCGCAATAACTTCTTAGACAATTAATTGCCCAGTAAAATTTGTTATCGTGACAGGCCAACCCAGAGCATCATAAATCAACTTTAACAGTCGACCTTTTGTGTCTTTGGAGCTGCTCCTCTGTAAACTGTGTTGTAACCACCCAAACAAGAGCACGTTTGATGAGTCATTGCTATGAATGACTAAAAAAAAAAAAAAAAACACTCCTCCGGTGCTGGGTCAGAGGTGGCGGCTTATTTTTATGATTTAATTGCACCGACCAGCCGTCAATGAGGCTGTTTACAAATACACAGCTGTTTTACGAGCATTAAATTACTGTCCATGTTCATATGGATCACATGACCCTTCCAGGTGCAGTTTGCTCTGTGGCTGCTGCGCTACGTCTGCACCGCTCTGCTCTTCTTCATCGGCCTCAGAGCGCCCGGCTTGCCTCGAAAACCCTACCTGCTGCTGATCAACGAAGACGAACGAGACGTGGAAAACGGTGGCCAGGTAGGGGTGCGCGTGCGGTTTACGTCAATCTGTTTTCAATTGCTTTAGCCTGGCATTACTAGTTTAACCTGTTTGTTTTGATGTTGCTGGATGGGGACTGGCATTGCAAATTAGCCGAGGCTATAAACGTAGAGCGGTATTACTTGATCCTTGACGCTTACAGAGTCTGCTCAGTTTATATTTAACGTGCTTGTTCTTGTCAGAACTTGTTGGGAGGAACGGAGCAGAACCAGTCCACCTGGCAGGGTTTCAGGAAGAAGGTCCGCCTTCTCCTTCCCTACATGTGGCCGCGGGGCAGCATCTTCCTCCAGCTCCTGGTCCTGTTCTGTTTGGGGCTGCTGGGCGTTGAGAGGGCTGTGAATGTCTTTGTACCCATCTACTACAAAAACATTGGTGCGTGAAGCGTCGTCCTCTTGAATTTCAACAAGTCAGTCTCTGTGTAGAATATGTCAAGTGTAATACGTTGAAACATGTTTTTCATCTTTCTTTCAGTGAATGATCTGACCGGGGGCAGCAGCTGGCACACTGTAGCCACCACAGTGGGTGTGTATGTGGTGCTCAAGTTCCTGCAGGGTGGAGGTGCAGGTAGGAAATTTAAATTTAATCCCCAGCTTTACTTGAAAAATGCATTTTACCAACCGCCAGAGTTTTAAACTAATTTTTATTATGATGTGGTATAGTCTCCGTAAACTTACTTTCGTCCGAGCCATAACTTCTGGTCAACACAAGATAATTTAATGAAAGCTGATGCACACATGCATCATCGCTAGACGGAGTGTGGCGTACACTTTTCATGACCTCCAGCTCCAAAGTCAAGGTCACAAATCAAGCTTGTGGGATAATTTGTGGACGTGCGTATAATGTCGGGGTTCGCAGCGACTCTGGAAATCATGGAAAACCTGGAAAATGACTGACTCGAACACTGGTCTGCTGATTAAACGATGATCTTTCTGAGATTTTAACGTGTTCATGAATTAATGCTGGAATTCTACTATCACTGAGTCCATGTTCTGCTTCTACAGAGTACCTGTATCCTCACTGACTGGCAATAGTGGCTTTTTAGTTTATGGTCTTTATAGTATAATTACCATAAACTCCAGACTATTGAGTGCATTCAAATATAAGCCACGCCCACTAAATTTAAAATAATAATAATAACAATAATAATAATAATATAATAAATAAATAAAGCCCTGTGATGGATTTGCGACCTGTTCAGGGTGCACCACGCCCCTCACACAGTGATTGCTGGATATGGGTGCCCCCACCGTGACCTAAAAAGGAAGAAGTGGGTAAAAGATAATGATGGATGGATGGATATACCCATGACATTACACAAATACGTACAGTAATTTCATTGGTCTATTTTATTTTATTCTTTTTATTTATACAGGTAGTCTCACTGAGTCAAGAGGACCCACCCCTCAAGAGAGACGTGTATTGGGCAGCTCTGTGAGTGCCTGGGTGTGATGAGGCCTAATGTGTTGGTGGCAGGAAGCTCATTAGCCCGTCCAAAAAAATAAAATAAATTCCATAAATTAGCTGCAGCATTGTTTACACCACGGAATTCAAAGCATGTGAAAATAGCAGCAGCTTATAGACCGGAAATTATGGTATTAGGAGTGATTGGTTTCCACATACCACTCAGGTCATTCAGGTCTCTCTTGTAAATGAGTCCCCAAGGCTCAATGGGATTAACCTGTATAAATAAAAGTTGAATGAACAGGCTACACTTGATGTGCTGTACAACATACTCTTGTACTACTACAAATTATTAGTATTCTTTTTTGACAGTTTTGTTGACTTTTTTTTTTCCCAGGTTCCTCTGGGTTTGTCAGTAACTTGCGTACTTTCCTCTGGATCCGGGTGCAGCAGTTCACCAATCGAGTGGTTCAAGTCCGCCTGTTCGCCCACCTGCACTCCCTGTCTCTGCGCTGGCATCTGGGCCGCAAAACCGGCGATGTGCTGAGAAGCATCGACCGCGGAACCTCCTCTATTAACAGCCTGCTCAGGTACGACGTCACTTTGTTCATTAGTTTAAAAGAAAAGACTCAGAACTAAAGCTAATCATGGAAATTGTTCACCCAAACATAGTTCCACCTGGGTGTGTGTTCGGTCCTTCATGTTTTCCAAATAATCATAAAACAAGTCAACAATTTTTCTTGCAGCTACATAGTGTTCAGCATCTTTCCAACCATCGCTGATATCGTCATTTCCATCATCTACTTCAGCACAAATTTCAACGCCTGGTTCGGCCTTATCGTCTTCGTCTGCATGACTGTGTATCTGAGTAAGGGGTGAACCTCAGCAGTGAAACACTTCAGTTAACTTGACCCACATGCACAAACTTGATTAATGTTCTGATGGCTTGTTGATGCTCTTTAGCTTTGACCATCATAATCACGGAGTGGAGAACCAAGTACAGACGAGACATGAACCTGCAGGACAACGCCGCCAAGTCGAGGGCCGTGGACTCGTTATTGAACTTTGAGACGGTACGTCAGATATTTTGTCTAAGCATTTCATTGTCCTGACACAGTTGGACCCATTAAGGTTGTGCCTGAAAACCAACATGAGATATAGAAAAAAAATCTCAGATTATGCTGCCGTTTTATGTTAATACCAATCTTTAATACAAGGGTTTTTGACCTGACCTCTTTTTTTCCAGTGATGATGAAATAAATACTGTTTTCCACCGTACACGTCGCACCGCCGTATAAGTCGCATTACTCCAAATATGTCTAATAAAGTGGAAAAATCCATAAATGCGTCACTTCGCCATACACGGCGCATCTATTATGGGTCACCACTGACCACCCGGAAATGTGGGCCCGTGTTGTGCCAAAAATCGATTGGCTGCCAAATGGCGGCCGCAGGAGTGTGCACAGGAGGACTTTAACAAGAATTTAACAAGACTAACACTTAAAAACAATTATTTGTTTGCTCAGAATTATAGCAAAGGTGCGTCTCAGTTGAACTTTTACTTAATAAATGCACTTTAATGGTCAAAGTAGCTGCATTTCGCTGGGGTGTTGCAGCGAAATGAATCTGATTTGACGGTTGCTCCAAGCTAGCAGAACAATGTGGCAGGCTGTAACAAGCCGAGTGTGTCATTAAAAGGACCGGAGCAGTCTCATGTTTAAATGTCCTGATAAGTAAAACCATAAAACTGAAAGGGGGTGTAGTTTCTTGTTGACCTTGACCGAAGTTGTAAATTTTAAGCAGTCTAATGGGCAGTAAACAGTTGCAGAGTAGTGGAAGCAAAGGTGGTAAATGTGTTCTAATATTGCGAAGCCCTAAAGAAGAATGGGGCAAAAGTCAAGTCAAATGTTTATAAAGCACATTTAAAAGCAGCAGCTGCTACAAAAGTGCTTAACGATAAAATCAATGGCAGTAATTAAAGGAAAATAATAACAAAATGTAATTAAAAGGGGCTAAACACAATAATGTCAGTTTTCTAATCGTTGAAACTTAAAAAAATTAAAGCCATCCATGCCTTAATGTCATCAAGACATTTTAACAGGGTGAACTGTGCATGAACTGTTGGGTTGTAAGGGCATATAAATCTGACAATCATCAGCATAGCAGTGAAATGAAAGACCATGTTTCCTCAGGATGGACCCCAAAGAGAGCAAATAGAGTGAAAACAGAAGGGTTCCAAGAATCGAGCCTTGCGGAACCCCGCAGGAAAGATGTATTGAAGCAGATAAAATATTGCCAACATTAACACAAAAGCTCACTCAGATAAGAACAGAACCACTCTAATGGTGCACCTGTGATCCCAACCCACTGTTCTAACCTCAAAATAACGATACTGTGATCAACAGTGTCAAAAGCAGCGGTAAGGTCCAGGAGGACACGTACCACAAACTGACCAGGGTCATTTGCTAAAAGAATGTTGTTACAAACACTCACTAAAACGGTTTCTGTGCTGTGTAGTTTAAAACTATAAATTCTCTTTTCATTCAAAAACTAATTTAATTTAATAAAAAACGTTTTCTCCAAGATTTTAGAAAGAAGGGGAATTTTTTGAGATTGGTCTGAAAGTGGGTCACTTTTTTTTTTGTTTGTTTTTTACAGGTTAAAGTCTAAAACATCAAACTTAGTTGTTTTATTTGTTTTCCTCTAACAGGTAAAATACTATAATGCAGAGGACTATGAGGTCCGACGGTTTGAGGACTCCATTTTGAAATATCAGGTAAGTCGGAGGAATTTGTTTCGCGGTACATCTTTTGCGGGTTTACTACTTCGGCATAATTTGTTATTTTAGCCGTTCCTGTACCAAAACGTTCGGCTCATTCAAAAGATTGATGCTGTCGCTTTTTGCTTTTGTTATTTTTATATTTTTCAAAATATTTAACTTTTATTTACAAATAGTTTCCCCAAAGTCAAGATTTCGTCGAAAACGTTCTTTAAAAAAATATTTTTGTTTTGCGAAAACGCCATATCTCTCATTTTGACCTAGTTGCTAAACGATGACCAGAAGAATATCTTCTTCTTCAGTTTTGACCTGCGAACAAACTAAAACAGAATTTTCTGCACGTTTTTGTTTTATTGGGTTTACTGCAACGTGAATGTACTTGAAAATATTAATGAAGAAAATAATGTTTTTGTGAAGACATTACTTTCTAAATCACATAGTGGACATTAAAAAAAAAAAGGAAAAGTTTAAAGGTTTGAAATATCATTACATCAGGAGCGGAGGAAAGAGAGATGGGCCGCGAAGGTTTGCACAATGCACAGGTCCGGCAAGATGGTTCGATATGACTCACACTCTCCGAGCTGCTCCAGTCTACTGGGAATTTGTTGAGACCTACGCGGTCCATCTGCAGCTCGATTTGTTCCACCAGAACCCCACTCTCCAGCGCTTTTCTCACCTCTGGCTCATACTCCGGCCTGTCATGGTGGCTGTCTCCATGATCCTTCATCTGCCTGCATGGACCAAACTCTACGGAACAATTCTGTTCCACACGGAATTTTGAATGTTCTGTGTCTGCCGGACCCGGTTCTGGAGGGCAGCCATCGTCTGTTGCAGCAGTCGTTATTACCATCATGCTGCTAACGGGACCGCGCTGCTAACGGGACCAGGACCACACTGCTAACGGGACTGCATTTCTAATGGGACCACGCTGCTAAGAGAACATTACTGCTAACAGGACCATGCTATTAACAGGACCACACTGCTAGCAGGACTACACTGCTAACAGGACCACACTGCTAACAGGACCACACTGCTAACAGGACCACACTGCTAGCAGGACCACACTGCTAGCAGGACTACACTGCTAGCAGGACTACACTGCTAACAGGACCACACTGCTAACAGGACCACACTGCTAACAGGACCATGCTATTAACAGGACCACACTGCCAAGAGAACATCACTGCTAACAAGACCACACTGTTAACAGGACCACGCTATTGACAGGACCACGCTATTGACAGGACCACGCTATTGACAGGACCACGCTATTGACAGGACCACACTGCTAACAGGACCACGCTATTAACAGGACCATGCTGCTAAAAGAACCACTCTGCTAACAGTAACAGTGTTCTTATAGCACTATCTTTATTTGGCAGCACGATGGTTCAGTGGTTAGCACTGTTGCCTCACAGAAAGGTCCTGGGTTCAATCGCCGGTTGGACCTGGGGTCTTTCTGTGAGGTGTTTGCATGTTCTTCTCGTGCTTGCATGGGTTTTCTCCGGGTACTCCGGTTTCCTCCCACAGAATAACAACATGCATGTCAGGCCCAGGCCTCCCTTGCAGAAGAGATCTGTGATCTCAATGGGATTTGCCTGGTTAAATAATAAATTAATAATAATAAAAAATTGTAATTGCTTTTTATTGTCTAACAAGTCTTGCTTGAAAATGACTCAGAGAGACTACCTGTATAAATAATGTTTAAATAAATAAAGTGGTTCTCCACGGGCTGTGATGGTTTAAGATTAAACTGTGGTCTTTAGTGAGAGAAGGGCAGGTGGAAGAGAGCCCAAAGAGGTTGCGGTATCTACAGAGAAGAGCGTTAGATCCTTTGATGTTCCTGCAAATAAATCTGTACTTGCGTGTAGAATTTTATTTTTTCCAGATAATGGATTTAATTCTTTTAGAACTCACTGAACTTGAGTCCTAACGTTTCTCGTCTTCTGCTCCAGTCCTCGGAGTGGAAGACTCAGGCCTCCCTGGCGCTGCTCAACCAAACCCAGAATGTCGTCATTGGCTCGGGTCTGCTGGCCGGCTCTCTGCTCTGCGCCTACTTCGTCACGGAGGGAAAGTTTCAGGTGCCGCCGCCATTTCAACTCAGAATATTTCAACGTTTGTTTAAAAACTTAAACGTACGTCCTCTGATCCCAGGTTGGAGACTTTGTCCTCTTCGGCACCTACATCATCCAGCTGTACACCCCGCTCAACTGGTTTGGGACGTACTACAGGTAAGATGTTTTAAATTCAACCAGCTGACCGCATCGCACTAACGTTATCTTTGTTTCCGCAGAATGATCCAGAACTCCTTCATTGACATGGAAAGCATGTTCAAACTTTTCGAGGAAGAGGAAGAGGTAGATTTGAAGCCGAAGAGTATTTGACTGTAATTTTTGTGTTGAGGTTGCATTTCTTTGAGTATTTTTTTTTTGTTTTATTTTTCAGGTGAAGGATCACGTAAATGCAGGAAATCTGCAGTACAAACTGGGAAAAATAGAGTTTGAGAACGTTTACTTCAGCTACACCAACGGGTTCGTTCACGATTTAATCTGTTTGACTGATTTTGATCTGAACCGAATCTCGTTTCATTTGTTATTATTTTTCATAACCTTTTTGACCGTCAGCACTTTGTCCAGCAGTTATTTCAGGTGTACCTCAGGGTTCCGTTCTTGGTCCTTTGCTGTTTATCATTTATTTTCTTCCACATTGTCTCATTTTTAGAAAATTTGATATTAATTTTCACTATGTGGAGACACCCAGCGCTACTTCTCCACCAAGCCCAACACCACCCTTCCACCCAGTGATGTAGTCTACATTTGTGTAGTGGGTATACCGCGCTAAAGTTAGTTTTATGTTAGACGTTGGACACCATTGAAGCCATGGAGCGCAAATGTCCAACATCTAACGTAAAACTAACTTTGCCGATAGACAACGATAGATTGTTACGTAAGCGTTTAACTGTCGTTTAGCATATCAGTGATGCATACCTAATGATATGTCATGCATCATTGGGCACTTTTAAGTGGGTATACTGAAATTCTTAAGCATTTCTAGTGGGTATACTCCATATGCCTGCGTATCACGTAGACTACACCACTGCTTCCACCATCCTTTCTTTCGGATTGCCTCTGTGAAATTAATTTATGGTTTAGTCAAAACTTTCTTAAACTGAACTCCAAGAAATCAGCACTTCTTGTTGGTGCCAAGTCTACCTCATTCAAATGTAACTGTCTCACAATTAAGTTGATGATTCCATAGTTTCTCCCTCTCCTACCGCTAAGAGTCTGGGTGTCATGCTCAGTAGCACTTTATCTTTTGAAGCTCATGTCAATAACATTACTCGATCTGCATATTTTCATATTCAAAACATCAACCGTCTGTTCATTTCTTACTCCCACCAGTACAGTCATCCTTATCAATGCTCTAGTCACTTCTCGATTACCGTAACTCCCTCCTCTCAGATCTTCCTCTTAAAATCATCCATAAACTTCAGCTTGTCCAAAACACAGCTGCTCGGATCATCAGCAGAACTAATTTGAAGGAACACATCACCCCTATCCTTAAACATCTTCTCTGGTTGGTTACCCATAAAATATTGCATCGACTTCTAGATCATTACATCCATAATTCTGATTGTCTGCCCTCATTTAAATCTAACCTTAAAACTCCTTTTTTCAGAACTTACTTATTCTGTTTAATGTCGTTCTGTATTCTACCATTAACTGTGTTTGATTTTATCATCTATATTTTATTGTTTTAATGTTTTGTATTTTTGTATTTCTTGTTCGGTGACCGTGAGTGGTTTGAAAGGCACCTTCAAATAAAATATTATTATTATTTTACAGCAAAGAGATCCTCAGGGACGTTTCCTTCACCGTTCTCCCGGGACAAACTGTTGCGCTGGTATGACGGATTTTAAATCGAGGGATTCTCGTTGCTCTCCGTGTACTTAGTCACCGTGCTGCTGTTACTGTTTTCAGGTCGGACCCTCGGGTTCGGGGAAGAGCACCATCATTCGGCTGCTTTTCCGCTTCTACGATGTTCAGGGCGGCTGCGTTCGCATCGATGACCAGGATATCTCAAAGGTAATGGGCACTCGGGATCACAAGACTGACTTAAAGCTGGCTGTAGCTGCCGTCTTGATTATGTTTGCTCAGAAAGTTGCACTGATCGCTGTCCAGTGTTTCGCGAGATATTCTGCTAACATACGTAATGTCGTTCTGCAGGTGAAGCAGTCGTCGCTGCGAGCGCACATCGGCGTGGTTCCTCAAGACACCGTCCTCTTCAACGACGTCATCCGGGAAAACATTCGCTACGGTCGCAACACCGCCACCGACCAGGAGGTGGAGGAGGCCGCTGTGGCCGCAGACATACACGATAAGATCGCCACGTTCCCTGAAGGTAGCGCCGTCTGTCAAGGGTTGCAGCCGAAGAGTTTGAGTTTATTCTTACCGTCGGTATGTGGCAGGTTACGACACGCAGGTGGGTGAACGAGGTCTGAAGCTGAGCGGAGGGGAGAAGCAGAGGGTCGCCATTGCCAGAACTATCCTCAAAGCACCTCAGATCATTCTGCTGGACGAGGTATCGGCCTGAACACGGGGGTGAGGGGGTATACTGGTGCTAGTCATAAAATTAGAATATCATGACAAAGTTGATTTACGTATTTCAGTAATTCCAGGTGCCACAGTCTAATCAGCTAATCAACTCAAAATACCTGCAAAGGCCTTTAAATGGTCTCTCAGTCTAGTTCTGTAGACTACACCATCATGTGGAAGACTGCTGACTTGACAGTTGTCCAAAAGACGACCATACTGCATACTGCAGCTGGAGTCAGTGCTTCAAGAACCACCACGCAAAGAGGTATGCAAGACATGGGTTTCAGTTGTCGCATTCCTTGTGTCAAGTCACTCTTGAACAAGCGACGGCGTCAGAAGCGTCTCGCCTGGGACTGCTGCTGTTATGTTCTCTGATGAAAGTACATTTTGCATTTCCTTTGGAAATCAAGGTCCCAGAGTCTGGAGGAAGAGGAGAAGAACAGAATCCATGTTGCTTGAGGTTCAGTGTCAAGTTTCCACAGTCAGTGATGGTTTGGGCCATGTCTTCTGCTGGTGTTGGTCCACTGTGTTTTCTGAGGTCCAAGGTCAACACAGCCATCTTCCAGGAAGTTTTAGATAACTTCATGCTTCCTGCTGTTGACCAACTTTATGGAGATGCAGATTTCATTTTCCAACAGGACTTGGCTCCTGAACACAGTGTCAAAGCTACCAGTACCTGGTTTAAGGACCATGGTATCCCTGTTCTTAATTGGTCAACAAACTCACCTGACCTTAACCCCATAGAAAATCTATGGAATATTTTGAAGAGGGAGATGTTACACCAGACCCAACAAATCAGAAGAGCTGAAGGTCACTATCAGAGCAACCTGGGCTCTCATGACACCTGAGCAGTGACACAGACTGATTGACTCCATGCCACAACACATTGCTGCAATAATCCAGACAAAAGGAGCAACAAGTACTGAGTGCTGTACATGTTCATACTTTTTATGTTCATATTTTTCATGTTCATACTTTTCAGTTGGACATTTCTAAAAATCATTTTTTAATTGGTCTTAAGTAATATTCTAATTTTCTGAAATACTGAATTTGGGGTTTTCATTAGTTGTCAGTTATAATCATCAACTTTAAAATAAATAAACATTTGAAATATATCAGTCTGTGTATGGAATGAATATAATATATAAGTTTCACTTTTTGAATGGAATTACTGAAATAAATCAACTTTTTCACGACACTCTAAGTTTATGACCAGCACCTGTATATTACCTTGCTTCTACTGTCTTTCACTCCTCCACTCTCCAGAGCAAACCTCCACCTCTCTAGACTCTCTTCCACCTCCTTCCTGCTCTCACTACAGATCACAATGTCATCTGCAAACATGATATTCTACTGCACCAAAAATGATCCAAAATTTAAGTTGAAATTAGCCACTTTCTGTCTACCTTACATAGGTTTTATTACCTGTTTGTAAGGCTCACCGTAGCTCTTACTTTTGCGTCTCATATTCCCCGTTTAATGTCTGTGGTGTGTTAATGTCTTCAGCGACAGTGCTGTGCTCTCAGATCTCATTAAGTTGATGAGCACAGCGTTATAAACCATACAAACGATGCCCAAAGCTGCACAAAGAATCTAATAAACCTGATATGTTCTCTTCAGTATGTGTAATTTGTGTCATTGTCTTCATAACTCCCACAGTCGGTGATGGTGAATGATCCGGAGTGCAACACTTGAACATTTGAGCAGCCTGAACCTCTAACTTTCAACAACCAACTCTTGCGTTCTGCATCATTAATCTCATTTATGCTGCACCAGTAGTTTTAAGTTAGCAGCTATTTTTTTCTGCAGTTTGCACAAAAAGTTTGTTTTCACACCATTTTCTCTGTTTCCTCTCATCCTCTCTGCCTCATTTCCTGTCTTTCTCCAAAGCCCGAACCCCCGCTCTCCTGGCTTCCCTTGATCTTTGACACCCGTTGACCTCAAGTGGCCTCGTCACATAAGCGCCGCAGCAGTCTTATCTATATCACTCCGCGCTCACTTCAAGTTTTGAGAGCACCGGGCAGAAAATACAAAACATCCCATTTTAGCACTTTGGAGATTCGTCTACTTGGCCTCGATAATCTGGCACGCGTTAGAACCTCTCCCGTTCCCAGATACGCTCGGCGCGACGAGCAGAAGCAGAGACGACTGCGCCACTGCAGATAAACGGCTGGTCTGGGATCAGGACGGCCAGACGGTGGCTCCCAAAAGGGCCTTCAGAAGTTGTTTGGTGACAGCTGCAGAAGCGGATAGTGTTCAGACAGAAGTAAAAAAAAAAAAAAAAAAGACTGGAATGAAATGCCACTTAAGAAGAGAGGCAGGCTTGGGGAGCGAGGGATGAAGCTCACGGGGACAAAAAAACAAAACCGAACGAGTCTAAGATGTGAAAGTGGAGTTGTTGAGCAATAAAGCGATGGGATGAGTTGAAGAAGCTCAAACGTGCGTGTTGATGTTGATGCATGCTAATGAAAAGCAGCTAAAACGTCTGATAAGGAGGGAAAAGGACGTCCCCCGAGTCTGACTGGCACACATCGACTGATAAAGCACAAATAAATGGGAGGAGACGAGGACGAGTCATGGAGAGATCTAACCTATTTCCATTGGTTTTTGTGGCCGTCGGGGCCCAGAGACCTCAATTATATGAAGAAGAAAAAAAATATCCGTAACTTTATCCCCCGATCCCGTCATGGGATCGTTTCAAAGAAGAACACAGATTAAATTTACATGTCTTGTTGACACAGTTACCAAAATGAAAAATTAACAGAGAAACTGAAACAGCTGAAAAGATTTAATCTCTCAACTGTTAATGCGAGTTGATTTTGAACCGCTGAGATTTGATGAAAGTGGGAAAATAAAACCAGAAAGAAGCCGAAAAATGGCAGAATTGTGTAGAAAAATCAGGAATGCAGCAGAACAAGATGAAGCAGGCAGAGAGAAGCTGACAAGATTACAAACAAAAATCTGAAATTGGCAGGGAAAAAGCTGAAATTAGCAAAAAGAAGTAAGAAGTAAAAAATGTAGTTAGCAGAGATAATCTGAAAAACAGCTGAAATTAGCTGAAAATAGCTGAAAAAAGTTTAAATTTGCAGGAAGCTGAAAGAAGCTGAACCAGAGCTAAATGTCAAAGGAGCAGTAAAAGGTTTGAGTATTCTCCCATTAATCAACACATCTAGAGATTTGAAGGATGTAAAATGAGCTCAGTTCATTTTCTCTGAGGAATAAATTTCAGAAAAGACTAAATATTTCAAAAAGCTAAAGTTGCTCCAATACCAAAAGTCACATCAGGATTGTCCTGAAAGAGCTGAACGTTTTGATTTATGATTTGTTGAAATAGCTTCAAAACTGTGGGACGATGAATCGCGCCGACAAACGTACAGAAGAAAACAGGATCACAACAGAGTGAACGCTTCTTAAACATTCAGACAAAATTCATAAACGTTCCCTCAACAATGTGTTTTTACGACATCGTTGAATCGACGCCGTCCCAGTATAGATCTGAGGTCAGACCAGGCGGTGCCCTGCTACTGACATGGAGGTCAAAGGGCGGCAGGGGGCTATCATGGGACGCTCAAGTTTCCTCACCAACTTAAGGGAGACCTTCGTTCTTCTTTCTTTATTCCGTATCTTTCTCTCCTGGTTTGATTCCTTCCATCCTTTTCCTCCCTGCGTCCCCGCAGGGCAGTTTTCTGCACCGCCTCCCTACCAGAGGCTGCTATTTAAAACACTTAGAAGTGATTTAGTGCTCACAGAGGCTATTCCATTAGCTGGTTTATGTATTTATCATGGCTCTCCCACTCTGGGTAGATTGCTAACGCCACAATTTTCTTCTTGCACCCCCCCCCCCCTTTTTTCATTTCCATCTCTTTTTTCCCCC
>JARVLU010000665.1:6963968-6974665 GCA_031762415.1 Simpsonichthys santanae
TTGGACAGCTCTTTGGTCTTAGCCATGTTAGTAGTTGGAGTCTTACTGATTGTGTGGGGTGGACAGGTGTCTTTATGAAGCTAACCACCTCAAACAGGTGCTTCTAATTTACAATAAGTGCTTGCTTCAGCCGAGGTCGGTTGCTTCCCCTCCCGCTCCGCTGTGCTTTGCTGCTTTGTCTGTGAAACTGCTTGAGACTCAATTGCTTTGGGCAGAACGGATCAGATCTCTGGGATTTTTACTCAGGCACGTTTCCATCGGTGTGGCCACGTCATTTGGACATTTCGGAACCGTTTTGGACCAACACAGACTCAAGGTACATGTCATTATGTTCTGCCTGTCCCCAAAACAACTGTGTGCTTTTCTGAATCTGACTCCCCTGCCTGGCCTTGAAGGACACCTTATCTGAATACGCCTGGAGGACATGTAATCTGACGCTTAACCCCGCCCATCAGGGAATTCCACCGTCAACCAGAGTGAACCAGCTGAATAAACATTCCGTCATCATTTCAGGACTCTTGGATTCTCGTTAGCGTTGACCGTGGCCATTCCCTGACATCCCTCGAGAATGTTTACGGATCTCACCGGAGGGAGCTGACTGATTATTCCATCCTTATCAGAATTAGTGACCTCGAGAGCATCCATGGACATTGCTCATCATTCTCGATGTCTCCTCTACGTCACTATGTGCTTCTTTATGTGGTGTTTTTTAATATTAGAATTTTTCTTCTCAGGCAAGAAGAAAGATTTTAATAGGAATTTTTTTGCCTCCATTTCCTAATGTGTCCATTACTTTTTGTCTGTCTAAGCAGATCTCACTTGTAAATGAGTCTTCTAGGCTCAATGTGACTTATCTGTCTAAATAAAGAATGAATGAGTGAGTGGAGGTGGACAGATCTTTGAAGGCAGAACTGTTGCTGATTGGCAGATGTTCAAATACCTATTTGCAGCAATAACACAAATAATTTAAAAAAAAATCATACATTGTGATTTCCATATTTTTTTTAGATTATGTCTCAGAGTGGACGTGCACCTAAGGTGAAAATTTCAGACCCCTCCATGATTTCTAAGTGGGAGAACTTGCAAAGTCGCAGGGTGTTCTTTTACTTACTTATTTTCCTCACTGTATTTGGGTGCGCTCTAGACCGGCAATTCATGTAGTGCGTTTTATCTGAGATGTGCTGTTTCTGTACCGTAACAAACCAGATGCAGGTCTTTTGCGCAAAGCTCAAGTTTTTCCTTCAGTTTGTCGTCGACCGTCACGTCGGAGAGCACGGAACACGCGCCGTCTGTAAACGTTACGGGAACTGAGAGGACCGTTCCAGCTGGGAGACCAAACACGCCTGGAGGTGGATAAAGAATGATTTAACACAGGTGAGGTGGAAACTCCTCCTTACTGTTTGATCAGGTCTCACCTGAGCAGAGTACGCCAGCAGACAGGACGTCATCTGAACCAGGAGCGCCGCACCAAGCCTTCAGGACTCTGAGGATCCCATTGGCGGCAGACATCGCGGCAGGTCGGCCGGTTTTTGAAGCCACGGCTAAACGGCGACCGCGCAGCTGCTGCAGGAAGTCTGCTTCGGACCAGTTCCTGGAAGGACGCACGTGGAGTGAAAGGTCAGGTGTGTAATCAACGCTTGCCCCGGCTGAAAGCAACACCAGAGTCCCCTCTAGTTGCAGACTTTGATGATGGATCAAAGCAGAATATAAACTGAAACCATTGCGTGTGATGGACCTGTCAGGTGAAAGCTCCAGAACTGACTGGGAAAAGAAAGGAGGCCCTGTGACGGCGCCGCGGTGGTTGAAAACCTTCGCCCTCTCCAGGTCGATGAAGAAACCTCCACTGGTGTTCCCCCACACAAACACATCTTTGACATCTACGGAAAAAATAATAATAAATTTGAGGAGCTGCTGCGACGACGACAAGGCAGGAGAACTCGACGTGGATACCTGATGGCCTCACTTCCATCTCCATTGCAATTATCGCTCTGGCTTCGTCTTCCAGCTGCGTTGCCGTGGCAACAACGAACCGACTGCTGTCGATGGAGCGAGCATTCCCCGCGAGAAGCGAGCATCTAAAGTTGGACGACTCGCCGGACACGATCGCCTTCACCCGTTTGCTGGCCCGTTCGTCGATGAGCTGCCCGTAGTTCCCGTAGCGCCCTGACATCTCCGTCGCCCTCTTTTCCTCCTCCTCCTCGCCGCTCCCTGTCTGCAGGCTGAAGTCGTCCAGCAGGAGGACGACGTCGGCTTCCTGGAAGGCTCGCTCCAGATCTGTGTGAACCGTCACCTGATGAGTCATTTGCGTAAGACGGTTGCTGACGTTAGTGGGACATTAAAACCAGTGTTGTATAAAGTACCTGAAAGTGATACTTCAATGAAAGTACAAGTATCTTCCCATAAATTGACTTTGGTAAAAGTTAAAGTCTCCTTTAAAATTGTTACTCGAGTAAAAGTCTTAAAGTATCTGACATTTAATGTACTTAAGTATCAAAAGTAAATTTTTCATATAAAATGTACTTAGAGTATTAAGTAAAAGTGAATTGTTAGAATTTCCAAAGTTACTGGGTGCAATATCCAGTGACACAAACTTGGATGGTTTGAACAGAACAATGAATGATTGATCTTTAAAAAGTCTTGATTCTAATGAAGCGCATTCATTCAACCTTTATTAACCGTTAATAACAAAGCTGTTAGAAAGCCCACATTGTTGTGCAGTCGTTTACTGAGCTCGGTTCCGTTTGGTTATGGCTTGTTTCTTTCCGAGTTTAATAGTTCCTATGCTCTTGAATGCACCGTGGCTGTTCCGACGCTTGTGAACGCACCACTCTGTGCAAAATGCAGAGCTCAGTTGGCATGGATGGAGCCTTGTTGTTCAAGCTTGTTTGCGCTTCACTGGTTTACTGCTGTGTGCAAATACCAGAAGAAACGCAGCAAATAAAATCACCCTAAACTGAATATCAGGCTCTGTGTTCTTTAATGGGAAGACTAGTGGCACAACAACTTCATACCTTTTTCATTCAACCTTTATTTAGGCAGGTTGTTGCTCTAAAACAGATATGTCCACCAAACCTCTCCTGTTTAGCAGATACCATCATTTTCACACCTATCAGGAATTTACAGTGGCTCTACTGTGAGTCATCAAAGATCTATTGTAACGACTGATATCTGCATATGCATCTAGCTTGTTCACAGCAGGAACCGCAGTTTTCACACAAGTGGTGGGGGAGGGGATGGGTTTGTGATTGAAAGTGTCAGTGAGGGAGGGGGCCGCGTGAAGTCACAAACTGGGAAAACAAACAGGCATTGCCCAATCAGATTTCTTCTAATTTTATATTGCAGGAACGTGTAACTCTAGGGTGCATTCACACCAGCCCTGTTGTCCCAAACTCTAGTCCGTTTGCCTAGGAAGTCTGGTTCGTTTGGGGAGGTGTGAACGCGCCTTCGAACTCTGTCATGGAACAAAAAGGCGAACTCTGGCCTGCCTAAAAACCTAGGTCTTGGTCTGGTAGAAGAAAACTAGCGTGGTTCGGGTACAGTGTGAATGCAACCAAACCGGACACCGCTTCGCAAGCAGGAAGTGGACTACAGCGCAGGGCAAACAAACACACATTTATCTTATCTTTATCTTATCTTGGAGCTTGTCTTGTGTGAAAAACAACATTCTCCATAGTCTTCTGCCTCATCTTCCGCTCATGCTGAGTCCATTGTTGAAAAATGACGTAAAGATACGTCAAAATTCTGCTTAAGTACAGTAGCAAAGTATTTCTACTTTGTTACATTACAACATTAAACATTAGTGGAAGTTATGCACCTGATGGAGCACACCAAGCGCCAGGTCTTCAACGTCCATCCGCAGCTCCTGCATTTCCTCCTCGTCCCCTTCAAGGTCCAGTAAGTGCAGGACGACCGCAGGAACTTTGGGAAACACCTCGGCAGACAACAGGTGGGGGATCAAGAATTGGACTGTTACGCTGAGTGCGCTGCAAAGATGCATCCGTTAGCACCTAGCATTTGTTTGATTTCAAAGGTTCCCGGCAAACTCACCCTGTGATCCACACATGGAGGGGTTGGATTAGACTGAGACGAAGCTGTTCGTCAGCAACAAGGCCCATCTGTTGTACGAGATTCTCTGCTGCGATCTGCTGTATCAACTCTGTCGACATGTCGGACGTGACGCCGTAGTAGTCCTGAGATATTTAATTGAAGCCCTTCAGATCTGGAAGGGGCTTGAAGCTGGAAGACCTGTTGATGCCTACCTGGCAATGTTTCATGAAGTCACTAAGACCCCCCAAGAGCATCCCTTTACCCCCTTGATCCACGGGTTCTCTCCAAACCAGCGGGGAGTCGTCGTGCTTCCAGCCGTTTCTTTTGCACGTGGACTCCAGCCATCCCTGTCAGAATCCATATGGAGAGCAACTAAAGCAACTGACAATAAAATAAATGACAAGTAACAGCATGTATGGCTAAATAAATAAATAAAATATAAGAATACAACAATTGATAGGTATATAAGTTTAAATTTCTTTTGCGTCATTATTTTTAAATCTTAACAATGGAAAATATTTAAGAATATGATTGAAAAATGTACTTTTTAAACATATACAGTATAGTTTTATTCACTTCTCTTCACAAAGTACTAGTAAATGTTTTTTTTATTAATTCTACTATTAAATACTTTGCAGTTTTTATTCAACTAAACGAGTTTTTGAATGACAATGGAATTTTTTTAGATCTTTCAGTCTGGTTTTAAACAACTACACAGCACCGAAACAGCTTTAGTGAGGATTTGTAACAACATTCTTTTAGCAAATGACCCTGGTCAGTTTGTGTACTCCTGGACCCTACTGCTGCTTTTGACACTGTTGATCACAGTATCGTTATATCAACGTCAGAACACTGGGTTGGGATTACTGGTGAAGTGTTTAGAATGGTTCTGTTATTAACTGAGTGACAGGAGTTTTTGTGCCAATGTTGGAAATAGTATATCTACGTCAGTGCCTCTTTCCTGTGGGGTCCCACAGGGCTTGATTCTTGGACACCTTCTGTTTTCACTGTATCTACTCCCCTTGGGGTCTATTCCTGAGGAAACATTTTTTTTTCTTTCATTTAATCGTTATGCTGATGATTGTCAGATTTATCAAACCAAATAGTTATTGCTCCATTCGCCTGTTAAAATGTCTTGATGACATCAAGGTATGGATGGCTTCAATTTTTTTAAGTTTTAATGATCAGAAAACTGAAATCATTGTGTTTAGCTCTAGCTCTATCACTGATCTTGTAAACCTGGACACACTTCAGCCATATCTTAAGCAATCTAGTACAAGTCTCTGGATGGTTTTAGACTCTGACTTTAAGTTTAATAAACAGATTAACTTTGTTCTGCTGAAAAGCTTCTTCCAGTTGAGGCAGATAGCGAAGCTTAAGTCCGCGTTGACCAGATCTGACCTTGAAAAAATTGTTCATGCTTTCGTTACAACCCAACTAGACCACTGTAACGCTCTTTACGTTGGGGTCAGTTAAGTCTTCACGTCTTCAGCTCGTCCACAATGCTGCAGCTCGGTTCTTAACAGGAACTCATAGGTTTGATCATATTTCACCAGTTTTGTCCTCCCTTCACTGGTTCCCTGTACATACCAGAATTGATTTAAACATTCTCCTGCTAACCTTTAAGTACCTAAATGGCCTTGCACCATCATGTCTCTGAGCTACTGGAACCATATGTTCCTTCTTGGGGCCTGAGTTAATCTGATCAGCTGCTTTTGTTTGTTCCAAAAACAAGACTGAAGCTCAGAGGTGATCAGGCTTTTTCAATTGTGGGCCCTAAACAGGGCCGACCCAAGGCATAAGCAAACTAAGCGTTAGGGCCCCGAGGCTATTACACACAATTTCATAATAAAATTGTGATTTTCTTTTTCAGATAAAGTTATATTTTACCAGTTTGTTAATAAGTAGAACACATTCTACCATGTCCAGGACATTAATGAGCTTGATGTGGCCCAAAATGAAAATGAGTTTGACACCCCTGCACTGATCTGATCATTGGACTGTTGTTTGCAGTAATCCACATTATTATCAGAAGTAGAGGGCCCCAAACCAAATTTCGCTTAGGGCCCCGTTTGGCCCTAAACTTTGAACAATCTGCCCCCAACATTAGACAGGCCACTTCACTTCCTGTTTTTAAACCTCTTCTAAAAACACATCTGTTTTCTCTGGCTTTTACAAAGTGCGAGTTGATTTAGTATTTGGTCTTTTGCAGACACGTGACTTCTGCGTTCTGCTTCTCGATGCTTTTAATTAATTTCCATACTATTGTGGCGGACACAAACATATTTCACGTCAGAATGTATACTCTTATTGTGAAAACAACAGAATATTAAAATAAGAAGTTGTAATTCATTCGTTTTTGCTGAGTTTGATGTTGGAAGACATGTGGAGAATAAAGCGAGATTCAAAATATTTTTCGTCTCTTGGTCACTCCACGTCTTCCATCAAACACAGCAAAAACGAAATACGTTTGTGTCCGCCACATAATCATTATTTTTTAATTATTTTTTCCCCATTAAATTACCCACTTTGATTTTAGTGTTAAGCCCTTTGGTAACAGCTTTAAATGTGCTCTATAAATAAATTTGATTTGACTACTGTACTTTTATACGTACTTCGTTACCTCCTGATTTTAATATTTTTTTTTCACATGTTGCACGTGTTTCTTTGAAAGTTTGCAAATGCAAAGAAAAGTCACGATAGCGTTTTTAACCTTCCATTCCTCTGGCAGGATGCAGATCTTGTGGACCCGGAAATTTGGCAGCGAGCCCTGCAGTTCGTCTGCTAAAACTTCCGCCCTGGCGTAGTCGGTGCAGTCTGCTTTTCCTGTAGAAATTTAAATAATAATGAAAAAACCTGATTTTAGACACGAAGAAAAGCGAATAAAACACAAAAATTAAACTTTACCGGCGAGGACAAATTTCGCCATGACACAGCTAGCTTGAAGTGGTAGCTCTAGTAGCTAGAAACTCGAGCCACACGGTTGCTAGGCAACCAGTGATGCTCCAGTAGCAGCAGAACAAAACGGTGGCGCATTGCATTTTGGGATTTTTGTCGCCATTTTCACTGTTGCGCAAAACGCTGAGAGGGTCCTCGCTGCAGCATGCACTTGAAAACGCTCAACAGCACAAGCAACATACAGTACTGTAAAAAAAATAGGTGGTGTAAAACTACAACTAGCTGATTTCAACATACATAAATTGCCCATCATATTATCAGAGTTCCATAATTATTATACTGGAAAATGCTCTATGCAAATAATTATACTCCACTATATGGAATAACAGTCGTATTATATCGCAATAAATCATTATTTTACAAAAATTGGATGGAGAGGAACATTTGGTCTGTTGTACACTTAATGGACGCTAATGGTTAAATGTTAAACTATGAACAATTCTGTGCAAAGTATAAATTCTATCCCCCCAAAGTTGAATTCACCAGATGATTTAAAGCATATTACCAAAACAATTTATTAATCAGATTCATAATATAATAATAGCATATCATCCAATAACACAACAATTACCTACTCTATCTATTAATGGAATATAATTTACTGACAAAAAAATTAACAACCACAAAATTAGAAGTTGTCAAAATGAAACTTTATTTCTTGGGAAAATAAATAAAAATAACATACTTTGCAAATTTGGACCAAAAAAAAAAATAAAAAATCAATAGAAATGTTAATGATATTTAAAACTCGCCATGCAACCAAAGGTTAAAAGAAACACACTTTCAAATTTTAAATGCATCCAAAGAGCAGCTATAAATCGTTTTAATATTGATGATAATAAATGTTCATTCTGTGACAAGGCTATAACAATAGACCATACAGTACATTATTCTATGAATACAACAAAACCAAAATATTTTGGAATCACTTGAAAGATGAAAGTTACACTTCCTGAATTTACAAGTATTTCTAGAGACGTGGTAACATTTGGAGTATTGTTGAAAAAAAAATGTAACTCGGTTGTAATCTGATATTTTGTCTGGCAAAATTCTTTATTCATAAACAGAGAGTGCTAAAATCATCCCCAGTTTTTAACGTTGTTTTAGCTGATTCCAATTGAAATCTGAAATATATTGAGACGCCTGTATGAAATGTTAAAGGAAACGCCCACTAATGCACATTAATCCTAATCTTAAAACATGTACCCCCTTGATGTAATTTGTTTTATTTTATTTATTTATTTTTCACTTTCTTTCTTTCCTTTTTTTCATATCGAAGTCCCGCCTCTGTTATGCCCTTTTTAGTTGTGCTCGTTTTTGCTAAATAAAGTTTTAAATATAAATATACTGATTAAAATGTACATGTTTGGGTTATTTTTAATAACATTAGAGTATTTTTTAGAATATTTTAGTCATCAAACCTTAGTTATACTTTTTGACATTGGATTTTTTTTGTTTGTCATTGTGAGGCACAAGTTCCTAGGGGGACGCTTTAGGAAGGGGCACTTGTCTGTGACCCGTGTGGTGCGCCGTGTGGGAACAGATTTTCAACATACTTGCTCAGGACCCGCACGTGAAGCTAACACACACTAGCACATTAGCTTATTAGCTTTTAACGTCGCCGCTAAACGACTTTTCTTGTTCCTTCTAACTTTACGCGGTGCAGTTACTGAAGTTTTGTGTCCATTTCCGGTGGAAATGTTTCCCGCAGCTAACGAAAGCTCGGTTTAGCTAGCTAGCTTGTGGCTTCACAGGAATGTTTTTTTAGCTTCACATAAGTCAGATGACTCCTGCCGTTTAACTCAAGTTGCATTAGTACCATTTAACTTTAATAACTCTGTGGGTTAGTCGACGTTTTATCGTTTATCATTTTAGTTGGCGTTTAGCTGTCCACAGTTATGTCTGTCTGGATGACAGACACGGTCATGAGATGGTCCCTGCGTTTCTGCCGTGGCCGGTTTCCATGGAAACAGCGCAGTTTCCTGGTGACGGCATCGTTTAAGGATGCAGACTCTCCCATCCATCAACCTCAAAGGTTTTGGGGCTCAACGCAGCACCAGATGTGTCTTCCCAGGAGTCTCGTCGGTGCAGTAAGGTTCCACTCACAGGGCGGGAATCGCACCGAAGAACCTGAAGAGAACATCCACATCCCTTCACAACACGTGGAGGGATCAGCTGACGTCCAGCTGAACGGGACGGCCTCGGACCTGAGACAGGTGACCTCCCCTTACACAAGCCTCCTGCAGCAATGCCGCTCGCCGTCGGACGTCTTGGACCTCACCTGTAAGTACTCGCCCACCAATTGGCAGATCAGCAGCTCCCTGAGCTGCATGTGGTCCTCCGTGAAGAAGATGATGGACGAGCAGCGGCACTACGAGTTGCAGCTGATGCGCGAGCATCCCGAGTTTGACAGGTTTCTGCAAAGGGTCATAAAGTCTGTTCATTTCATGCATAACAATGACATCACGTATTCCCTTTTGAGTATGGTCAACTTGGGGATACCTCATCGTAGCCGAGTGGTCCAGACGTACCTTCGAGCTTGTCAGGTTGGCAGGAACATCATCGTGTAACAAGCCAAGACAATTTTAAGCCTTTAAACTAAATCATTTTACTGTCTTCCAACAGGAGAGACTTAATGACTTTGATGAGAAGAGACTGTCCATCTTGGCTTCTTGTCTGGAGCACATGGAGGACAGTCCCAATGTGGACGCACTCAAAAAGGGCATGAGGTAATCACCGAGCCAAGGACTCTCTCGATAAACTAAAAATCAATTAATCGCATGGTAAATGATAATTATCAACCTCATTTTCATTTATCGGCTTTATCGTTTCTTCGTGTCTCTCTTTTTCTACTGAAGACACTGGATGACAAAAAGCTCAAGTCTGGTGTTCATCACCGACCCCTCCCTTTCTCTTTTCTCTTTAAAATCTGTTTTAACCTTCCAAAATCATGGTTTTGGATCATTAAAAGCAGCTAATCTGAGAAGCTAAGCTACGAGCTAGCGCTGGGCGATATAGACCTAAATGAATATCTCAAGATTTCTTATGATAAATTGCGATATACGATATATATCTTGATATATTTTCTTTCCATAAAGTAATAACAAAAATTTATTTCGGAGTCAAAACCTTGTCCCAGTTTTCACACAGGCACATTTATTAACACTTTACAAAATATATTTCTAATAAAATCAACTATACATAAAAAAATTTAGGCATTTATTTACATATACAAATACAAGTTTCAAGACATTTGATAATGTCCATAGAAAAATAAAAGCAAATATGTTCTTTTTTTTTTTTTCACCTTCTTTTTATGACACCCTGAATTATTAATAAATCTGAAGTCTGATTCTAATGAAGTATATTCATTCAACCTTTAATAATAATAACATTTATTAACAAAGCTCTGATTCAGACTCTGAAAGTGCAGTGCTCAGTTGGAGTTTTTTTAATTTTCCTCTCACCCTAAACTTTTTTAACACCTGTGCTGCCAGCTGCGGGGGAGGGGCAGGTTTGTTCTCAGTGAGGGAAAAGAAGGAGGGGTGGCATTAAGGTGACTGGGAGGAAAAAAGTGGCAGATTTATTAACTGTAGGTAGAGTATAAGACTATTGATATATATACAGGTTGTCCCCGACCTACGGCGCCATCGACCTACGGCGCTCCGTACTTACGGCGCCGCCCCCAGTGA
>JARVLU010000665.1:6976494-6991411 GCA_031762415.1 Simpsonichthys santanae
GTTGTTCAACATGTGCTGTACCTCTGATGATCTCATTCCTGATCTTATCCATCCTTGTCACTCCTAAGGAGAACCTCCTTCATTGATGTTTCATTAATGAGCCACAACATCTCCAGAGAGTTCAGCAGTGTTAGGTATTCTCAAGCATGTTCCTTAGCCTTATCCCCTTCTGTTTCATCTTACAGCCCATGTGTTGCCCTTCTTTTAATCCACAGCCAACTGCTGCAATGACAAGGACTTACGGTAGTTTGTTGTTGAAAGGGACCTCTCACCACCATCTTTTTTTTATTCGGTGGAGCATAGATGTTGCAATAGATCCCTTGCTTCTTTCTCCTGCAGGGGACACCTTTATCCGCCTGTCGTTCTGTGCTGCTTGTTTTAAGATGGGTGTTTTTTTTTTCTGTCAAATGCCTCCACTAGACCATCTTCCCACGGAACTGTTAATTCTAAAACTACCACCAGCTCAGCTCCCGTTGATCACATCACCATATTCAGCTGGAGTGTTGTGATTGCAGCGTTCAGTGGAAATGCAAGCTTTTTGTCCATCGGCGTTCATTTTCCAACCTTTAATATATAGAGTTGTTAATGTTTGCTGCTCTGGTGGATGGCCCGCCAAAACAAAGATGTAAAGTGAGTCCTTTCAGTGTACGCTGTATGTGGGAGAGCATCTGTTATGGTTCTCCTTTGTTCCAAGTCTGAGGTCAGCAATCTGAGCACTTGGTTTTGGCGTCGAGTATGTCTTCAACTGCATGCTGATCAGATGTGCACTAATGTGCAGGAGTGGAGTCTTCTTCAAACCACTGCCTCCATTTTTCAGGTGTGGATAAGAGGTCATATGTAGCTCTTTTTGGGAAAACTCTTAACATCCCTCCATGTCCCAGACATTTATCCAATTCAATTTACAGTAGCTTCATCTTCGTCTGTCTTTTTAAGCCATTTCAACAGCCTTAATGTGCTGATTTGCTTCCTCCTGTCTTTATCTGCTCCACCACAAGATGTCTTCTTTGCACCAGTGTTGTTTTATTCCACTAAGGAGCATTTGGGATGAGTCTAACCCATGCTAACCCAGCTAACCCATGCTGGACTTGACCAACCACATCCCTGGAGTGTAGAGCAGACTCTGCTTTCTGAGCGGCCTCAGACAGAGTCCACCTCCTTCCTGTTGCCACACATGTTGCTGCAGTATTAATGACCCAGTCTGACAATTCAGTTAAAGGCATGGCCAGTTTCACTTTGGTGTGTTTCAGCTCTTCCTTGTATCTGACTTCAGAATTTTCCCTTCTAATCTTAAAGTGAAGGTCCTTTTTGAGACTGGATTTAAATTTTGTGTTTCTGACCGACTCTTATTAGAAATGTTGTCAGAGATTGAGTGACGTGTGTCTACTATGATGAATCAGTTAAGCCACTGGCAGCACCTTTTGACCTGGGTTCACTTTATATTTATTTTACGTCTACATATTTTTGTGTCAAAATACATGTATGTAAATATGTACATATACAGGTGCTGGTCATAAAATTTGAATATCATGAAAAAGTTGATTTATTGCAGTAATTCCATTCAAAAAGTAAAGTTTGTAGACTATATTCATTCATTACACATAGACTAATATATTTCAAATGTTTATTTTAATGTTGATGATTATAACTGACAACTAATGAAAACCCCAAATTCAGTATCTCAGAAAATTAGAGTACTTTATTGGGAAAATGTTCAATATTGAAGACACCTGGTGCCAAACTCTAATCAGCTAATTAACTCAAAACACTTGCTCCGTGTCCAAACCGTTAATGTTGATGTCTGTGCTTCTTTGCGTCTTCAGGTTTCTTGATGGCCTCAGCCACGCCTTCAGCTCCTATCTGCCCAATATGACCGGACTGATGTTGTTGAAAGTTGTGTACGGTTTCTGTGTGCTCAATCACTTCCCCTTAGCGCTGCTGGAGCAGCTCCTGCAGACGAGCGTCCTGGAGCAGCTTCAAGGTAAATAAACGGGAGAAACTGGATTTCCTGTGAAAATGCAATGTGAATGCATATTGTTAAAGAACCTGCTGAGAAACAGCTGAAATTAGCTAAAAACATGCTGAAATGTAGCTGTCATTAATGAACAAGGCTAAATTAGCAGAAGAAAGCCAAAAGAACACACATTTGCTGAATTGCATTTAAATAAACAGAAATTAGAACAGAAATTATGAAAATAGCTAAAAACTAAACAAATAAAAGAGGCCAAAATTGGAAGAAATAGCTGAAAAGTCGATGAAATAATATATAATAATAATAAAAGGCAGAAAGAAGCGTAAACTACCAGAAGGAAGTGGAAAGAACTGAAAAGAGCTTAAAAAAAAGTGGAACTAGCTGTGAAGACTAAAAATAGCATAAAACAGCCGAATTGTAGCTGAAATAGCAGAAAAAGATTAAACTAGCAGTAAAAGGCTGAAAGGAGGATAACAAGCCGGAATTATTAGAAAGAAGCTGGAATTAGACTGAAAGTAGCAGAAATACCACCAAAAAATTATATTTATCTGAAAACAGCCAAAATTAGCTAAAAAGAAAAAGCTGCAAATGTAGAACAAGCTTAAATTTGCAGAAAGAACATGCCCAATTAGGCTGAAAGAAGCAGAAATGAGCACTAAAATGTGGAAATTATCTGAAAAATGCTGAAATTAAAAAGAAAAGAAAAAAAACAACTTACCGTAAGTAGCTAAAAATGCAAAAAGAAGCTGAAATTAACAAGAAGTGGAGAGGGAGCACATTTTTGCTCAGGCTGAAAAAAGTTTAAATTAGTGCAAAAAATGTGGGATTAGCTGACAAAGCTTAAATTGGCTTAAAACAGCTAAATAGTAGCTGAAATAGCAGAAAAAGCGGAAACTAGCAGAATTAAGCTGAACGGAGCATATCTAAAAAGTTAAGTCGGGTCCTCTGGACGTTCAAAAAACAAACAGAGGACCTGACGTAACGTTTTTAGATTTTTCTACCTCGATTATTGAGCATGCATCAGGACAACAAGCTGAAATTAGCAGAAACAAGTTAGAAGTACAAAAAATGTTGTAGTTAGCATAAAGAACCTGAAATGAGCACAAAACAGCTGAAATTAGCTTAAAAAAAGTTCTGGAAATGTAGAGCAAACTTAAATTGGCAGAAGAAAGCAGAAAGAACACGTTTGTCCAATTAGGCTGAAAGAAGCAGAAATGAGCGCTAAAAAGTGGAGATTATCTGAAAAACGCTGAAATTAGCAACAAAAAAAGCTACAAAAATAGCTGAAAAAGCAGAACAAAGCTGAAATTAGCAGAAGGAAATAGAGAGAGCACATTTTTGCTCAGTTAGGCTGAAAAAAGTTTAAATTTAGTTAAGAAAAAGTGAAATTAGCTGAAAAAGCTTAAATAGGCTTACAAACAGCAAAATAGTAGCTGAAATAGCAGAAAAAGCTGAGACTAACAGAATTAAGCTGAACGGAGCATAACAAGCTGAAATTAGCAGGAAGAAGTTAGAGGAAGCACAAAAATGGTGTTGATGGCCGAAAGAATCTGAAAGGACCATAAATCAGCTGATAGAACAGCTGAAAGAAGTTAAATTTGCAGAAGGGCGCTGAAAGCAGCTGAAGCAGAACAAAATGTGAAAGGAGCAGTAAAATGAGCTCAACTTATTTTCTATGAGAAAAAAAAAGTCAGAAAAGGCTAAATGTAAAAAAAAAAAGCTAAAGTTGCAGCAATACCAAGAGTCACAGCAGGATTGTCCCGAGAGAGCCGAACGTTTTAGGATTTGTTGAAACAGCTGAAAACTGCGGGACGAGAAAGAAGCTGCAAAACGTACGGGACAGTTTAAAGAGACCTGGAGTAATAAATATTAACAGGAAAACAACAGTGTGAGAGCTTCACAAACATGCACACGGTAAGAAAACTTCAGTTCTGTCTTCGTTTCTGAGCTTCGTCGTCTCGTGCGCTCTCATCAGAGAAGAACCTTCACACGGGCCAGGAGAAAATGCTTCAGATGGTGGACCTCTGCCTTCGTCTGGACCGTCCTCCTCTCCCTCGTCCCCTGTCCATCCCCTCCTCCGTCCTGGGACGTTCCGCTCCCATCTGTCCGGAGGTCAACCCGCGGCTCTCGCAGGCCCTGCAGCAGCTGGTGGCAGGTCGGCCGAGCACAGAGCTGCAGGAGGTCGTGGTGGTGGAGAACTTCTACGTCCTGGGTAACCATCCACGCCTGGACTCCTCTCTTCCTGTTTGAGTTGAAGACAAAACCTCATGGTTGCATTGTTCGTGTGAACCTGTGATGTCAGCGGGCTCTCGTTTGTGTGCTCTCAGACGGCGTTCTAACCAAAGCGCGGTCACACCAGACCTGCAGCTCTGCAGAGGAACCAGCAGAGGAACCAGCAGAGGGCGCTCAGAGGTAACGTATAACCAACCTGCTGCTCATTCTCCTAAAATATCGTTTATTTGTTTATTTATTTGTGATCGTTATAATCAAATCATTCCAAAATAATCAGAAACTGATGCATTTAAACATCGATTGTTAAGTATTTGATGATTTCTGTGACATTTCTGCTGAACAACCTCTCCAAACTGGACCTTGTTTTGACTTTTTAACAAGTAAAAACTAAATTAACTATTAAAATTAGGTCTCCGGTGGTGGGAGACGCTCAGAAACAGCAGGAAGTTGTAGATTTTTAAAAAGTTGCACCAAATTTAATACACTTTTTCTTTCCCAGAGGGATTAAACCATTTTTTAATAAGTCTTATAAACTTTTATGCAATAAAGTCTGTCTGATTTTTTTTTTTTCATAAAATGTTAATTTTTTCTAGTATTAGTGAGATTTTTCTGTAATAAATGCTTTTATTGCAGCATTACATTTTAATTTTCCTACTTTAAACCTCTTAAAAATAAAACTTATTACATCCTAAAGGTTTTGATAGGTCAATAGTAAATTTTATTTTGAATGTTTACAGTTAATGTTTGTAAAAACATTTTTGATTTATAAAAACCTACGCAGATTTTCGACAATTTAATATTATATTTATTTAAAACTGAGTCCCGTCATGCTTTTATTCTTGTACTTTTAACATTCCTGCAGCTCTGCATTTTTTCTTGTCTAAATAAAGTTATTTAACATTAGCTGAATTTCGTAAAAACTTTAAATCCGTTTGTTTTTGAAAAGCTCTTTCTCAGGATTTATTAGTTCTTACTAAATCTACACATTGCTTTGAAATCAACATACAAGATTTTATGTAAAAAAATAAATAAAATAAAAAGTACCGGTAGTGTTACAACAGCCATGCAGTCGATTTATTCAAGCTAATATTTTGACAGAAAAGACAAAACTTTGCATTTTACAGAGACCAATGTGCATTTCAAATGAAGAAAAAATACAAGACGACAACTTGAACCCTGACATATGAATAAAAAGAATAAAAAGCTACGGAGTCATTTTTGATGAACAAAACAAGAACAAAATATAAACTAGAGAAAGAGCATTTCCTGTGAAAATGCAGTGTGAATGATTATTTCTGAAGAACTTGCTGAAATTGGCTGAAATGGAAGAAATTAGCAGAAGAAAGCAGAAAGAACATAATTGTTTAATTCGGTTTAAACAAATAAACAGAAATGAGCACAAAACATAGGAAATCAGCTAAAAAAAGGCTAAAATTAGCTAAAATAAAATTTAAGTAGCTAAAATGGCACAAAGAAGCTTAAACTACCAGAAGGAAGCACAAAGAGCTGAAATAAGCTAAAAAAGTGTGGAATTAGCTGAAAAAGATAAAATTAGCATAAAACAGCTAAATAGTAGCTGAAATAGCTGAAACTAACATAATTGTGCTGAAAGGAGTGTAGCAAGCTGAAATTATCATAAAGAAGTTAATTTGGCTTAAAGTAGCAGAAATGATCATGAAAAACTTGAATTTATCTGAAAACAGCTGAAATTAGCTAAAAAAAATGCTAACAAAAAGTAGCTGAAAAGGTAGAACAAGCTTAAATTCGCAGAAGAAAGCAGAAAGAAAACAATTTGCTCAATTAGGCTTAAATAAGCAGAAATGAGCACAAAAATTAGGAAATCAGCTTAAAAAAAATGCCTAAAATAAAAAAGTAGCTAAAAAGTAAGAAAGAAGCTTAAACTACCAGAAGGAATTGGAAAGAGCTGAAATGAGCTAAAAAGTTTGGAATTAGCTGAAAAATATAAAATTATCATAAAACAGCTAAATAGTAGCTGAAATAGCAAATATAACTGAAACTAGCATAATTGTACATAACAAGCAGAAATTAGTGTAAAGTTAATTTGGCTTAAAGTAGCAGAAATTACCATGAAAAACTGAAATTCATCTGAAAACAGATGAAATTAGCTTAAAAAGGGTAGCTGAAAAGGTAGAGCAAGCTTAAATTAGCAGGAGAAAGCAGAAAGAACAGTTTACCCAATTAGGCTTAAAGAAACAAAAACGAGCACAAAGAAGCAGAAGTTATCTGGAAAAAGCTGAAATTTGCCTAAACCAGCTGAAAAGTAGCTGAAAAGGGCAGAAATAAATTTTAAATTACAAGAAGGAAGTGGAGAGAGCACAGTTTTTGCTAAATTAGGCTGAAAAAAGTTGAAACAAGTGCTGAATAAGCTGAAAAACATCCAACATCATAAAAACAGCTAAGTAATGGCCGAAATAACAGAAAAAGCTGAAACTTGCAGAAGTAAGCTGAAAGGAGCACAACAAGCTGAAATTAGCAGAAATAAGTTAGAAGAAGCACAGAAATGTTGTAGTTGGCAGAAAGAACTTGAAAGGAGCACAAAACAGCTGATGGAACAGCTGAAAGTAGCTGAAAAAAGTTTACATTTGCACCAGGAAGCTGGAAGAAGCTGAAGCAGAACAAAATACAAATAAAACACAGTCGGGACGTGTTTGACTTCATTTCATTTCCTGTGGTGAAACAGCCGCACTCTTCAGTTTGTGTTCCTCTCTTCAGCTCACGTTTGATCTGGTTTTGAAGCTGACAAATGATTTTTCTTGATTTTGTTTTCCAGAATCGCTGTAATTTACACACCGAAATATAGTTTTCGTTTCGGCTCGTCTAACCCCCGCGGCCCTCTGGCTGCCAAGCTGCGTCACCTGAAGGCTCTGGGCTACACCTCCGTCCTGGTAACTGTTTGATTGTTAAACGTTTCCTCTGTGAAAAGTGTTGAACAAGACGCTTTCTGTTTCGTAATAACCCGTAAGATTTTTCAGTTAGAAAAGCCTCGACTTGTACATTTTAATCCACTCGTACTTGTAAAGTTAGTACAGACCTCCTTTTGTATCACTCACAATAATGTGGTGGCTAAAAAATTTTAAATCATATTTGTTGCGATGTTCGACTAACGTCGGGCTACGTTCTTATTATTTTTATATTGTGGAGTTAATGTCACCGTTTGTGTTTCAGGTAACGGAGCAGGATTTACTGCACGAGTCCCAAGAGGAGAGGATGGATATTCTCAGACGACTGATTTTTCCAGAACAAACATCAGAGGCAACATAAAGTGGAACATCTGGACCCTTGAGACTACGAGGCTTGAATTTAGTGAACAGATGTGTATTTATAATAAAGAACCTGCTGATAAACAGCTGGAATTAGCTAAAAACATGCTGAAATGTGGTTGAAAAGGTAGAACAAGCCTAAATGATCACAAGAAAGAAAAAGAACGTATCTGCTGAATTACTGTAGGTTTAAACAAACATAGAAAATTAGCAACAAATAAAAGTCTGAAATTATAAAAAAAAAAAAAAAGTAGCTAAAAAAGGTAGAAAGAAATTAAATTACCAGAAGAAGCGGAAAAAACTGAAATGAGCTCAATAAATGTGGCATTGGCTGAAAAAGCTAAAATTAGCATCTAAAGCTAATTGGCTGAAAGGAGCATAAAGAGGTTTATTTTCAGACATGTTAAATGGGATTTGTGTGTGCACACTGGGATAAACTTATTTTAATTTAGTGTGAGTTCAGTCAAAGCAGATGCATTTTCAGATGTGGGTTGGTTTTGCAAGGGGTTCTGTGTGTGTGTGTGTGTGTGTGCACATGTATGTACGGATGCACAGATTCATGTCGGTGTTGATGTTGATGCACCCTGCGCAGTGTGCAATGGTTTTGACATGTCTGGAATGAATCAATAAAATAAATAATAAAAATAAGGGTGAAAGTAGCAGAAATTAACATGGACTATTTGAATTTGTACAAGAAAACAGCTTAAATTAGCCAAAAAGGTAGAACAAGCATAAATTAGCAGAAGAAAGCAGAAATAATGTTTGTCCATTTAGGCTCAAAGCAGCAGAAATGAGCACAAAAAGTGGGAATTAACTGGGGAAAAAGCTGAAACTAGAAGAAAAAAAAAATGCTGAAAAGTAGCTAAAAAAGTAGAAAGAAGCAATTACCAGAATGGAGAGAGCACATTTTTGCTGACTTAGAATGAAAAAAGTTTAAATGAGTGCACAAATTGTGGAATTAGTTGAAAAAGCTAAAATAAGCATAAAACGGCTAAATAGTAGATGAAATAGCCAAAATGGGTGAAACTAATAAGCTGAAATTAGCAGAAGTTAGAAGCACAACCTTTTGTAGTTAGCAGAAAGACGTTGAAAGGAGCACAAAAACAGCTGAAATTAGCTAAAAGTAGCTGAAAAAAAGCAACTTTGCAACTGAAAGAAGCTGAAGCAGAAGAAAATGTGAAAGGAGCAGTAAAATGTTGCAAACAGAGCTAAAGATCCGAAGGATGGAAAATGAGCTCAATTCATTTGCGACGAGAATAAAACGTCAGAAAAGGCTAAACGTTTCAAAAAGCCAAAGTTGCACCAATACCAAAAGTCATGGCAGGGTTGTCCTGAAACAGCCGAACGTTTTGATTCATGATTTGTTGAAACAACTTGAAAACTAATCGCATCGAAAACGTATGGAAGAAAAATGGATCACAGTAGAGTGAATGTATCGTCACACAATGAGTCGTGCTCATGTTGGGTTCAAGTGGGGAAATAGCTGCCGAATCCTCAAATTGCTCAAAAGACCAAATGGAAACGGCATGCTAATGTCGTCGTTGCTTGCGGTAACTGTGAGAAGCGCCGTGCTACTAAATGAAACCAATAAAACCATTGTGAGCGCCTTGCACCTGCTGCACAGCAACTGCAAGGTGAGCACGGCACAGGTGGAGCGCCTTTGAAGCTGCGATATCTGCCGAGAACAGCAAGTAGGAAAGAAGAAAGGAGACAGGAAACGGTGCAGCTTCTCGGCCTTTGCAGCTCCTTGTGTTTCTGCTCGTCATCAACCTCAGACACGTCTGCTCCCTCAGAAGCAAGAGCCAAACTTGCAAGAGAAGACCTTGAGTTTGAGCTCAAGTCCCTTGGAGGATGTCTTTTTATTTGTGGTCACTGTTGATCCGCACGGTGGTGCACTGATTTACAAACTGGAGGAACCCTTTCAATGTGGTTAAATCCCCTCATTCAGACACCGCCTTCTGTTTCGACCACAAAGTAAGGGGTTCCCAACGACACAGTGACTGTGACAAATCTCAAACAGGAAGTGAGACAAAACTGAAGCATTTTTTTTATCTCCTGTACATAACAATAGTTTGATACCCATGAGAAACAAATGCTGTTTTTAGCCGTAGAGTCAAAGACCTTCTACAGTAAAGTCGTAGTCAGTATAACCGTTACAGAAAGATGGCATGGAGGAAGGTCCAGTCGGTGAGGAATATTCAGAAGTATCTTGGAATGGGAGTCTGAACCCCTTTTTTCTTCTTGCGCTTCCGTGGTGCTTTGGGTTTGGTGTTCATGTAGTCGTTCTGGTGTTCTGCCCCTCTCGACTTGAACTGCAAAACAAATGAAGACGATTGGACAACAGCCCTTTTGTTCTGAACATATTAAAGTACCGGTAGTTGGTGTGGAGTGGAGATGGAGCCGTGGTCCTCGTCAAGGACAACAGAAAGCTGAAGTGAAGATCTTGTTTTAAAAGTTGATCCCAACATGTTTTAGACCATAAAGATTCGGGCCACATTAGCAATGTTAATTATATTTGATTAAAAAGTAGTGGTTTCCCGTGACCAACACTGGTACCCAACAGATACAGTACAGATATTTGTACCCAATAGATACAGAAACCGGTACCCATACAGTACAGATACCGACCGATGCAGATACTGGTACCCAACAGATACAATACAGATATTGGTACCCAATAGAGATACTGGTAGCCAACCAATACTGACATCCAACCGATACTTTTATCAACATTGGTATCCAAGTGATACTTTACCTATACTGGCACCTAACAGATACAATACAGATACTGGTACCCAAAAATACAGACCCAACCAATACTTGACCGATACCCAACTGATACTTTTATCAGCACTAGTACCCAAGAGATACTTTACCTATACTGGTACAGATACAATACAGATACTGGTACCAACCAATTACCAATGCCCAACTGATACTTTTATCAACACTGGTACCCAACTGATACTTTACCTATACTGTACTGGCACCTGTACAATACAGAACTTCTTTCGGCTGCTCCCTGCATCAGGGGTCGCCACAGCGAACTAAGTCGCACAAAGACTTGGCAGTTATTTTTACACCCGATGAACTTTCTGACACAAACCACAGACCACCGAGTTACCACAGCCTTCTGTGTGGAGCAGAGAGCTGCCATCTAGACACCTGAAGGAGCAGATGGTAGGGGTTAAGATCCTTGCTCAAGGGCCCAGAGTGAGACGAATGAGGGTGGGGGCAGGTGTGGCTGCTTCACCTACACCATCAACATTTTTGATGTTGGTACCGGGGCTTGAACCGGCGATCTTCGGATCACAGCCCCACCTTCTCTAGCCTCTGCGCCACCACTCCCCCCACCTATACGATACAGGTGGTACCCAAAAATTACAGACACAGGTACCCAACCAATACTTTATCGATACTGACACCCAACCAATACGTTTATCAACACTGGTACCCAACTGATACTTTACCTACACTGGTACCTATACAATACAGATATTGGTACCCAAAAATACAGATACTGACACTCAACCGATACTTTTATCAACACTGGTACACAACTGATATTTTACCTATACTGGCACCTAACAGATACAACACAGACACGGGTACCCAACCAGTACTTTACTGACACTGACACCCAACTGATACTTTACCTTTACTGGCACCCAATAGATACAATACCATTACTGGCACCCAACCAATACTTTACCAATACTAGTACCCGACCGATACATTACCGATACTTTACTAATACTAGTGCTCATCTTCTAATTTGCAACTTAATCAGGCAAAAATTGAAAGATGTTTGTAGTTTGGAGATATTTAAAGATTAACATATGTGATGTTAACAGCAGATTGTTGTGCTCTTGATAAAATAAGTGGGTTTCTAAAGTCTTTGGGCAATGTTTAAGTTTTACATTATTAATTAAGTATTGGAAAGTAACCAAACTGAAGTTTTTGTACTCAGTCTGAAATAAAATAAAGTAAATTGTATTGGGACACCCCTAATAAAATATATATGCAAATTCCTCAGCCTTTATTTTAGCATCTACTGTATATGAAAACAAATACACTACTGCCTGTTTTAGGAATATCTACAAAACCACAGTTACACATCGGATTGGTTGTAGAAAGACTTGATTTCAATTTGTGAAGTACTTTATAACGTTGTAGTACCACAATCATGTCAATATGCTTTTAGAATACAGTATTTTATTCAGTATAGATTTACAGGATGACAGCACGAGCAGTCAAATAATCCTGCATTTAAAGGAATAGCAATTATGTGTGTGTGTATATATATATATATACATGTATATATATTTATACAGTATATACTGTATATATTTTTTTTACTTAAATAAGAAATTAAAAGACTCAGTTCATATTTTTATAAAATTCACAAAATTGTTTTGTTACGTTAAAGTTAGTGACTCCAGTTTCCCATTTGTTCTTGAACAACACTATTAAGGTATTTCTAATGTTAATAATGCAGTAATTAAACAAGATGTTTGTGCTTATGATCCTAATACAGTAGTTCCAAAACGTATACTTTGAGCATTAGCAATTATGTGGAAAAAAGATCCCTCAAATTTTCTAAATATCTGCAAATACATACGCATATTGTTTAATTAATGCATTATTAATGTTTAGAGACTAGTTATTAAACAGATATAAACTGTACACTTGTTCTAAGAGATAAATGCCTCAATGGAGCCAATGTTTTGCTGTTTTATAAAATATTGTAATTTATTATTAGTATTTTGTATCTTACATGCACATAGAAGAGGTTTGTCATTTATTAGATGTAAAACTGGCAAGAAAATAACTTTTTTTTTCTTTTACGTTACGAGACCCCCCAAACGTTAATATTTACCTCATCTCAATAATATCATAAGATAGGAATATAAATAATTTTTCTCCTTCATACTTTCAGTTTGCGTGCTCGTTATGAAGCTCTTACCCAGATGACCACAGCAACGGCGGTGATTACTAAGCTGTAGGTGCCGAGAAGTGAAACTGCCGTTATCCAAATCCAGAACAAACTCTTTCTTTCTTCTGAATCTGATCCATTGCTTTCGTCTTTGTTGGACAAGCAGCGATCCTCTAGAAGAAACATGTCCAGAGGGGTTTAGTTAGTACCAGTAATTCTGGAAGGCTTTTTTAAATTTCAGTCCTTACCTTCTGTGAGGATCAGGACCCACTGATCACTTTGCAATAACAGGAACGGTGGAGGGAACATGATTTTAGCCTCGCATCTGAAGATCGCCTTGCTTCTGGCTGTCGCTGGTCCAGTTACGTTGAAGCCCACGACTTGGTTCAACTCGTTTGTGCACGGCTGCGCGTTTATTTGCGTTTGGTTGCATCGGTTTTGGTTGTTGGTGCCAAGCTGGCAAAGAGTGTTCTGGTTCTTGAAGAGCTGAAACGTCACGTCTTCGCCGGTCACGTTTGGGCACGGCACGAACACGGGCCGGCGGCTGTGTGCGTTCAGGTAAAGGATTTGAAGTTGCTCACCTACGGAGGTAAATGCGAACCAACGTCATCTTCACAACAAACACAAAACAGCTCTTGCAAGTACGTATACGTAGAACTGCATTAAACAGGGACGCCAACTTGGGACCAGGCAGTCGCAGTTCGACTCCCTGCCATGCCCACATGTCGTGGTGCCCTTGAGCAAGACACCTAGTCCCTAATTGCTCCCCATGGACACTAATAGCTGCCCACTGCTCCACCTGGGTGCATCCCAGGTGCCATGGGTTAAATGGCGATAACCAATTCTGTCTTTGTATGGGAACATACAATGATGACAACATAGCTACTTACTTTTCCTAACTGATATTCAGGCTTGGAAACTAGTCATTTCAGAGACGTTCTACACCCACAGTGGAATTTGCTCAATATTGGTACATCTAAGCGCTTTTACCGTTTTCAGATGATTTGGAAACATGAAAAATAGATTTTTTTTTGGCACACTTGAGTCATCCACTGAGTTGTGAATCTCGAAGTTGTGGTTCACTTATCATTTTCATCTACGCTCTGGATCGCTGAGCGCTTTAAAGCTGCCTCAGTAATACTTCATAAGAACAAGACTGTGAGGGCGACGATTCGTTAACTGAACCAAGATCTGATATTTCTTTTCTGTTTCAAGCTCAGCCAACAGTTCAGGATACGTATAGTGGCGTAGTTGCTGTAATTTGATGATTACTTACATTAGGAACATCACTTATTGACTTAAAATCCCTATTTAGAAATCAAACCAAACTATACAACTGGAACCACATTATCTCTTTGACTGTTCCATGGACACAGTGTTTTACTGCTCAGTTCTATTTTCTTCCAATTCCTTTTACTTTATGAGTATAAACATGAGAATATAATCCTAAATATGTAAGCACACCCACCATTATGTAACATCTGGCTTCTGTGGTAAGTTGCATACTGGTATTGTCTATAAGTTACCTTCGTTTCCTCTGGGGCTCCGGTGCAGAGGAGCACAAGATGGCATGCAGCTCAGTAGGATCACGAGCATCCAACAAACTCCCATCGTGGTCCTTCTTTTGCGCGGACAACGTCCGGCGTCGCCTAAATCTCAGAACTCGAACTTCATGAAGCCGTACGCCGCAGAGGAACCTGATCTGTCTCTCCAATGTAACCAGCACTGCGTTCACGCACGTGTTCTTCTCGAACTAACTCATCATATCCTCGCCCTGCCTCTGACGTGCACCCACAGTGCTGCTGTGACTGAAGCTCGCTGTCTTTAGAGAAAACATCCTGTGACAGAGGAGACGTCCTCCTAAAGTTTCCGCTCTCTTACAGTTTGTTCCCTGTTCTGACTGTTATTAGATGTTGCAAAGAGAAAAGTTGTATTAGTTTTATTTTGTACAGTTGGAGAAAAGAAACCAACACTGAAACAAAGCAACCATTTATTTCCTCAATATAAACCACAAATACTGTAAGGTTTACTGCTGTACGTGTGAAAGTATTTTAAATTTATCATACAAAGGTGGCATGCTAATGAGTGCGCCAATTACTTAGGTATAATTGGTGTTCAGAGTCATTGGTGGCTCCACAGCAAGCCATCCTCCTCCAGCTCACTCTGCCCTCCAACTGTCTTAATCATTGCATCCATAGATCTCCTTGTCTTTGTCCTGGCAGCTGCATTTCTAACATCCTTCTACCAATACAGTCCCTCCTCTGGACGTGTCCAAACCATCTCTGTCTGGCCTCCCTAACTTTTTCTCCCAGTTGTTCAACCAGCACAAGCTGGTGCTAAATGCTGACGAAACCAAAGGGATGCTGTTTTCCAACAGAACGTCGGTGCCAGCAACTCTTCCTCCTATCTCATCCACGCACGGCGTTCCTATTGAGTTTGTAGAATCTTACAAATACAGTACTTGGGAATTTTGGTTGATGCACATCTCTCTTTTAAACC